>CAXHSA010000106.1:0-145711 GCA_964019055.1 Anthopleura xanthogrammica | reverse complement strand
TGGGGGTTTCAGCCAACAGGTCACGCTGTCAGCGAAAAACCTGGTTTTGAGAGCCAAAATGGCCATTTTTCAGTTTTTTGGGCTAAAAAGCTTTTTTTTCCAGCAAAACAGTGTTTTGGACACCTAAAATGTGCTTTTCTCGTCCAAAACTTGCGTTGAGCAGTGAAAACGTGGTGTTTTTTTAGCAAAAGAAAATTCTCAGCAAATTTCAAATTTTCTCAGCAAAAAACAGTTTTTTGGACCAAAAAGCACCTTTACTCAGCCAAAACCCCATTTTTTTTCGCCAAAAAGTCGTGTTTTTATCTCAAGAGGTATTTTCATGAGCAAAAAGTGGGGGTTTCAGCCAACAGGTCACGCCGTCAGCGAAAAACCTGGTTTTGAGAGCCAAAATGGCCATTTTTCAGTTTTTTGGGCTAAAAAGCTTTTTTTTCCAGCAAAACAGTGTTTTGGACACCTAAAATGTGCTTTTCTCGTCCAAAACTTGCGTTGAGCAGTGAAAACGTGGTGTTTTGAGCAAAAGAAAATTCTCAGCAAATTTCAAATTTTCTCAGCAAAAAACAGTTTTTTGGACCAAAAAGCACCTTTACTCAGCCAAAACCCCATTTTTTTTCGCCAAAAAGTCGTGTTTTTATCTCAAGAGGTATTTTCATGAGCAAAAAGTGGGGGTTTCAGCCAACAGGTCACGCCGTCAGCGAAAAACCTGGTTTTGAGAGCCAAAATGGCCATTTTTCAGTTTTTTGGGCTAAAAAGCTTTTTTTTCCAGCAAAACAGTGTTTTGGACACCTAAAATGTGCTTTTCTCGTCCAAAACTTGCGTTGAGCAGTGAAAACGTGGTGTTTTGAGCAAAAGAAAATTCTCAGCAAATTTCAAATTTTCTCAGCAAAAAACAGTTTTTTGGACCAAAAAGCACCTTTACTCAGCCAAAACCCCATTTTTTTTCGCCAAAAAGTCGTGTTTTTATCTCAAGAGGTATTTTCATGAGCAAAAAGTGGGGGTTTCAGCCAACAGGTCACGCCGTCAGCGAAAAACCTGGTTTTGAGAGCCAAAATGGCCATTTTTCAGTTTTTTGGGCTAAAAAGCTTTTTTTTCCAGCAAAACAGTGTTTTGGACACCTAAAATGTGCTTTTCTCGTCCAAAACTTGCGTTGAGCAGTGAAAACGTGGTGTTTTGAGCAAAAGAAAATTCTCAGCAAATTTCAAATTTTCTCAGCAAAAAACAGTTTTTTGGACCAAAAAGCACCTTTACTCAGCCAAAACCGCATTTTTTTTCGCCAAAAAGTCGTGTTTTTATCTCAAGAGGTATTTTCATGAGCAAAAAGTGGGGGTTTCAGCCAACAGGTCACGCCGTCAGCGAAAAACCTGGTTTTGAGAGCCAAAATGGCCATTTTTCAGTTTTTTGGGCTAAAAAGCTTTTTTTTCCAGCAAAACAGTGTTTTGGACACCTAAAATGTGCTTTTCTCGTCCAAAACTTGCGTTGAGCAGTGAAAACGTGGTGTTTTGAGCAAAAGAAAATTCTCAGCAAATTTCAAATTTTCTCAGCAAAAAACAGTTTTTTGGACCAAAAAGCACCTTTACTCAGCCAAAACCCCATTTTTCTTCGCCAAAAAGTCGTGTTTTTATCTCAAGAGGTATTTTCATGAGCAAAAAGTGGGGGTTTCAGCCAACAGGTCACGCCGTCAGCGAAAAACCTGGTTTTGAGAGCCAAAATGGCCATTTTTCAGTTTTTTGGGCTAAAAAGCTTTTTTTTCCAGCAAAACAGTGTTTTGGACACCTAAAATGTGCTTTTCTCGTCCAAAACTTGCGTTGAGCAGTGAAAACGTGGTGTTTTGAGCAAAAGAAAATTCTCAGCAAATTTCAAATTTTCTCAGCAAAAAACAGTTTTTTGGACCAAAAAGCACCTTTACTCAGCCAAAACCCCATTTTTTTTCGCCAAAAAGTCGTGTTTTTATCTCAAGAGGTATTTTCATGAGCAAAAAGTGGGGGTTTCAGCCAACAGGTCACGCCGTCAGCGAAAAACCTGGTTTTGAGAGCCAAAATGGCCATTTTTCAGTTTTTTGGGCTAAAAAGCTTTTTTTTCCAGCAAAACAGTGTTTTGGACACCTAAAATGTGCTTTTCTCGTCCAAAACTTGCGTTGAGCAGTGAAAACGTGGTGTTTTGAGCAAAAGAAAATTCTCAGCAAATTTCAAATTTTCTCAGCAAAAAACAGTTTTTTGGACCAAAAAGCACCTTTACTCAGCCAAAACCCCATTTTTTTTCGCCAAAAAGTCGTGTTTTTATCTCAAGAGGTATTTTCATGAGCAAAAAGTGGGGGTTTCAGCCAACAGGTCACGCCGTCAGCGAAAAACCTGGTTTTGAGAGCCAAAATGGCCATTTTTCAGTTTTTTGGGCTAAAAAGCTTTTTTTTCCAGCAAAACAGTGTTTTGGACACCTAAAATGTGCTTTTCTCGTCCAAAACTTGCGTTGAGCAGTGAAAACGTGGTGTTTTGAGCAAAAGAAAATTCTCAGCAAATTTCAAATTTTCTCAGCAAAAAACAGTTTTTTGGACCAAAAAGCACCTTTACTCAGCCAAAACCCCATTTTTTTTCGCCAAAAAGTCGTGTTTTTATCTCAAGAGGTATTTTCATGAGCAAAAAGTGGGGGTTTCAGCCAACAGGTCACGCCGTCAGCGAAAAACCTGGTTTTGAGAGCCAAAATGGCCTTTTTTCAGTTTTTTGGGCTAAAAAGCTTTTTTTTCCAGCAAAACAGTGTTTTGGACACCTAAAATGTGCTTTTCTCGTCCAAAACTTGCGTTTAGCAGTGAAAACGTGGTGTTTTGAGCAAAAGAAAATTCTCAGCAAATTTCAAATTTTCTCAGCAAAAAACAGTTTTTTGGACCAAAAAGCACCTTTACTCAGCCAAAACCCCATTTTTTTTCGCCAAAAAGTCGTGTTTTTATCTCAAGAGGTATTTTCATGAGCAAAAAGTGGGGGTTTCAGCCAACAGGTCACGCCGTCAGCGAAAAACCTGGTTTTGAGAGCCAAAATGGCCATTTTTCAGTTTTTTGGGCTAAAAAGCTTTTTTTTCCAGCAAAACAGTGTTTTGGACACCTAAAATGTGCTTTTCTCGTCCAAAACTTGCGTTGAGCAGTGAAAACGTGGTGTTTTGAGCAAAAGAAAATTCTCAGCAAATTTCAAATTTTCTCAGCAAAAAACAGTTTTTTGGACCAAAAAGCACCTTTACTCAGCCAAAACCCCATTTTTTTTCGCCAAAAAGTCGTGTTTTTATCTCAAGAGGTATTTTCATGAGCAAAAAGTGGGGGTTTCAGCCAATAGGTCACGCCGTCAGCGAAAAACCTGGTTTTGAGAGCCAAAATGGCCATTTTTCAGTTTTTTGGGCTAAAAAGCTTTTTTTTCCAGCAAAACAGTGTTTTGGACACCTAAAATGTGCTTTTCTCGTCCAAAACTTGCGTTGAGCAGTGAAAACGTGGTGTTTTGAGCAAAAGAAAATTCTCAGCAAATTTCAAATTTTCTCAGCAAAAAACAGTTTTTTGGACCAAAAAGCACCTTTACTCAGCCAAAACCCTATTTTTTTTCGCCAAAAAGTCGTGTTTTTATCTCAAGAGGTATTTTCATGAGCAAAAAGTGGGGGTTTCAGCCAACAGGTCACGCCGTCAGCGAAAAACCTGGTTTTGAGAGCCAAAATGGCCATTTTTCAGTTTTTTGGGCTAAAAAGCTTTTTTTTCCAGCAAAACAGTGTTTTGGACACCTAAAATGTGCTTTTCTCGTCCAAAACTTGCGTTGAGCAGTGAAAACGTGGTGTTTTGAGCAAAAGAAAATTCTCAGCAAATTTCAAATTTTCTCAGCAAAAAACAGTTTTTTGGACCAAAAAGCACCTTTACTCAGCCAAAAACCCCATTTTTTTTCGCCAAAAAGTCGTGTTTTTATCTCAAGAGGTATTTTCATGAGCAAAAAGTGGGGGTTTCAGCCAACAGGTCACGCCGTCAGCGAAAAACCTGGTTTTGAGAGCCAAAATGGCCATTTTTCAGTTTTTTGGGCTAAAAAGCTTTTTTTTCCAGCAAAACAGTGTTTTGGACACCTAAAATGTGCTTTTCTCGTCCAAAACTTGCGTTGAGCAGTGAAAACGTGGTGTTTTGAGCAAAAGAAAATTCTCAGCAAATTTCAAATTTTCTCAGCAAAAAACAGTTTTTTGGACCAAAAAGCACCTTTACTCAGCCAAAACCCCATTTTTTTTCGCCAAAAAGTCGTGTTTTATCTCAAGAGGTATTTTCATGAGCAAAAAGTGGGGTTTCAGCCAACAGGTCACGCCGTCAGCGAAAAACCTGGTTTTGAGAGCCAAAATGGCCATTTTTCAGTTTTTTGGGCTAAAAAGCTTTTTTTTCCAGCAAAACAGTGTTTTGGACACCTAAAATGTGCTTTTCTCGT
This sequence comes from Anthopleura xanthogrammica, assembly GCA_964019055.1. NCBI lineage: Eukaryota > Metazoa > Cnidaria > Anthozoa > Actiniaria > Actiniidae > Anthopleura > Anthopleura xanthogrammica. The sequence continues at coordinate 141,290 of CAXHSA010000106.1, read as the reverse complement.
CCAAAACTTGCGTTGAGCAGTGAAAACGTGGTGTTTTGAGCAAAAGAAAATTCTCAGCAAATTTCAAATTTTCTCAGCAAAAAACAGTTTTTTGGACCAAAAAGCACCTTTACTCAGCCAAAACCCCATTTTTTTTCGCCAAAAAGTCGTGTTTTTATCTCAAGAGGTATTTTCATGAGCAAAAAGTGGGGGTTTCAGCCAACAGGTCACGCCGTCAGCGAAAAACCTGGTTTTGAGAGCGAAAATGGCCATTTTTCAGTTTTTTGGGCTAAAAAGCTTTTTTTTCCAGCAAAACAGTGTTTTGGACACCTAAAATGTGCTTTTCTCGTCCAAAACTTGCGTTGAGCAGTGAAAACGTGGTGTTTTGAGCAAAAGAAAATTCTCAGCAAATTTCAAATTTTCTCAGCAAAAAACAGTTTTTTGGACCAAAAAGCACCTTTACTCAGCCAAAACCCCATTTTTTTTCGCCAAAAAGTCGTGTTTTTATCTCAAGAGGTATTTTCATGAGCAAAAAGTGGGGGTTTCAGCCAACAGGTCACGCCGTCAGCGAAAAACCTGGTTTTGAGAGCCAAAATGGCCATTTTTCAGTTTTTTGGGCTAAAAAGCTTTTTTTTCCAGCAAAACAGTGTTTTGGACACCTAAAATGTGCTTTTCTCGTCCAAAACTTGCGTTGAGCAGTGAAAACGTGGTGTTTTGAGCAAAAGAAAATTCTCAGCAAATTTCAAATTTTCTCAGCAAAAAACAGTTTTTTGGACCAAAAAGCACCTTTACTCAGCCAAAACCCCATTTTTTTTCGCCAAAAAGTCGTGTTTTTATCTCAAAAGGTATTTTCATGAGCAAAAAGTGGGGGTTTCAGCCAACAGGTCACGCCGTCAGCGAAAAACCTGGTTTTGAGAGCCAAAATGGCCATTTTTCAGTTTTTTGGGCTAAAAAGCTTTTTTTTCCAGCAAAACAGTGTTTTGGACACCTAAAATGTGCTTTTCTCGTCCAAAACTTGCGTTGAGCAGTGAAAACGTGGTGTTTTGAGCAAAAGAAAATTCTCAGCAAATTTCAAATTTTCTCAGCAAAAAACAGTTTTTTGGACCAAAAAGCACCTTTACTCAGCCAAAACCCTATTTTTTTTCGCCAAAAAGTCGTGTTTTTATCTCAAGAGGTATTTTCATGAGCAAAAAGTGGGGGTTTCAGCCAACAGGTCACGCCGTCAGCGAAAAACCTGGTTTTGAGAGCCAAAATGGCCATTTTTCAGTTTTTTGGGCTAAAAAGCTTTTTTTTCCGGCAAAACAGTGTTTTGGACACCTAAAATGTGCTTTTCTCGTCCAAAACTTGCGTTGAGCAGTGAAAACGTGGTGTTTTGAGCGAAAGAAAATTCTCAGCAAATTTCAAATTTTCTCAGCAAAAAACAGTTTTTTGGACCAAAAAGCACCTTTACTCAGCCAAAACCGCATTTTTTTTCGCCAAAAAGTCGTGTTTTTATCTCAAGAGGTATTTTCATGAGCAAAAAGTGGGGGTTTCAGCCAACAGGTCACGCCGTCAGCGAAAAACCTGGTTTTGAGAGCCAAAATGGCCATTTTTCAGTTTTTTGGGCTAAAAAGCTTTTTTTTCCAGCAAAACAGTGTTTTGGACACCTAAAATGTGCTTTTCTCGTCCAAAACTTGCGTTTAGCAGTGAAAACGTGGTGTTTTGAGCAAAAGAAAATTCTCAGCAAATTTCAAATTTTCTCAGCAAAAAACAGTTTTTTGGACCAAAAAGCACCTTTACTCAGCCAAAACCCCATTTTTTTTCGCCAAAAAGTCGTGTTTTTATCTCAAGAGGTATTTTCATGAGCAAAAAGTGGGGGTTTCAGCCAACAGGTCACGCCGTCAGCGAAAAACCTGGTTTTGAGAGCCAAAATGGCCATTTTTCAGTTTTTTGGGCTAAAAAGCTTTTTTTTCCAGCAAAACAGTGTTTTGGACACCTAAAATGTGCTTTTCTCGTCCAAAACTTGCGTTGAGCAGTGAAAACGTGGTGTTTTGAGCAAAAGAAAATTCTCAGCAAATTTCAAATTTTCTCAGCAAAAAACAGTTTTTTGGACCAAAAAGCACCTTTACTCAGCCAAAACCCCATTTTTTTTCGCCAAAAAGTCGTGTTTTTATCTCAAGAGGTATTTTCATGAGCAAAAAGTGGGGGTTTCAGCCAACAGGTCACGCCGTCAGCGAAAAACCTGGTTTTGAGAGCCAAAATGGCCATTTTTCAGTTTTTTGGGCTAAAAAGCTTTTTTTTCCAGCAAAACAGTGTTTTGGACACCTAAAATGTGCTTTTCTCGTCCAAAACTTGCGTTGAGCAGTGAAAACGTGGTGTTTTGAGCAAAAGAAAATTCTCAGCAAATTTCAAATTTTCTCAGCAAAAAACAGTTTTTTGGACCAAAAAGCACCTTTACTCAGCCAAAACCCCATTTTTTTTCGCCAAAAAGTCGTGTTTTTATCTCAAGAGGTATTTTCATGAGCAAAAAGTGGGGGTTTCAGCCAACAGGTCACGCCGTCAGCGAAAAACCTGGTTTTGAGAGCCAAAATGGCCATTTTTCAGTTTTTTGGGCTAAAAAGCTTTTTTTTCCAGCAAAACAGTGTTTTGGACACCTAAAATGTGCTTTTCTCGTCCAAAACTTGCGTTGAGCAGTGAAAACGTGGTGTTTTGAGCAAAAGAAAATTCTCAGCAAATTTCAAATTTTCTCAGCAAAAAACAGTTTTTTGGACCAAAAAGCACCTTTACTCAGCCAAAACCCCATTTTTTTTCGCCAAAAAGTCGTGTTTTTATCTCAAGAGGTATTTTCATGAGCAAAAAGTGGGGGTTTCAGCCAACAGGTCACGCCGTCAGCGAAAAACCTGGTTTTGAGAGCCAAAATGGCCATTTTTCAGTTTTTTGGGCTAAAAAGCTTTTTTTTCCAGCAAAACAGTGTTTTGGACACCTAAAATGTGCTTTTCTCGTCCAAAACTTGCGTTGAGCAGTGAAAACGTGGTGTTTTGAGCAAAAGAAAATTCTCAGCAAATTTCAAATTTTCTCAGCAAAAAACAGTTTTTTGGACCAAAAAGCACCTTTACTCAGCCAAAACCCCATTTTTTTTCGCCAAAAAGTCGTGTTTTTATCTCAAGAGGTATTTTCATGAGCAAAAAGTGGGGGTTTCAGCCAACAGGTCACGCCGTCAGCGAAAAACCTGGTTTTGAGAGCCAAAATGGCCATTTTTCAGTTTTTTGGGCTAAAAAGCTTTTTTTTCCAGCAAAACAGTGTTTTGGACACCTAAAATGTGCTTTTCTCGTCCAAAACTTGCGTTGAGCAGTGAAAACGTGGTGTTTTGAGCAAAAGAAAATTCTCAGCAAATTTCAAATTTTCTCAGCAAAAAACAGTTTTTTGGACCAAAAAGCACCTTTACTCAGCCAAAACCCCATTTTTTTTCGCCAAAAAGTCGTGTTTTTATCTCAAGAGGTATTTTCATGAGCAAAAAGTGGGGGTTTCAGCCAACAGGTCACGCCGTCAGCGAAAAACCTGGTTTTGAGAGCCAAAATGGCCATTTTTCAGTTTTTTGGGCTAAAAAGCTTTTTTTTCCAGCAAAACAGTGTTTTGGACACCTAAAATGTGCTTTTCTCGTCCAAAACTTGCGTTGAGCAGTGAAAACGTGGTGTTTTGAGCGAAAGAAAATTCTCAGCAAATTTCAAATTTTCTCAGCAAAAAACAGTTTTTTGGACCAAAAAGCACCTTTACTCAGCCAAAACCCCATTTTTTTTCGCCAAAAAGTCGTGTTTTTATCTCAAGAGGTATTTTCATGAGCAAAAAGTGGGGGTTTCAGCCAACAGGTCACGCCGTCAGCGAAAAACCTGGTTTTGAGAGCCAAAATGGCCATTTTTCAGTTTTTTGGGCTAAAAAGCTTTTTTTTCCAGCAAAACAGTGTTTTGGACACCTAAAATGTGCTTTTCTCGTCCAAAACTTGCGTTGAGCAGTGAAAACGTGGTGTTTTGAGCAAAAGAAAATTCTCAGCAAATTTCAAATTTTCTCAGCAAAAAACAGTTTTTTGGACCAAAAAGCACCTTTACTCAGCCAAAACCCCATTTTTTTTCGCCAAAAAGTCGTGTTTTTATCTCAAGAGGTATTTTCATGAGCAAAAAGTGGGGGTTTCAGCCAACAGGTCACGCCGTCAGCGAAAAACCTGGTTTTGAGAGCCAAAATGGCCTTTTTTCAGTTTTTTGGGCTAAAAAGCTTTTTTTTCCAGCAAAACAGTGTTTTGGACACCTAAAATGTGCTTTTCTCGTCCAAAACTTGCGTTTAGCAGTGAAAACGTGGTGTTTTGAGCAAAAGAAAATTCTCAGCAAATTTCAAATTTTCTCAGCAAAAAACAGTTTTTTGGACCAAAAAGCACCTTTACTCAGCCAAAACCCCATTTTTTTTCGCCAAAAAGTCGTGTTTTTATCTCAAGAGGTATTTTCATGAGCAAAAAGTGGGGGTTTCAGCCAACAGGTCACGCCGTCAGCGAAAAACCTGGTTTTGAGAGCCAAAATGGCCATTTTTCAGTTTTTTGGGCTAAAAAGCTTTTTTTTCCAGCAAAACAGTGTTTTGGACACCTAAAATGTGCTTTTCTCGTCCAAAACTTGCGTTTAGCAGTGAAAACGTGGTGTTTTGAGCAAAAGAAAATTCTCAGCAAATTTCAAATTTTCTCAGCAAAAAACAGTTTTTTGGACCAAAAAGCACCTTTACTCAGCCAAAACCCCATTTTTTTTCGCCAAAAAGTCGTGTTTTTATCTCAAGAGGTATTTTCATGAGCAAAAAGTGGGGGTTTCAGCCAACAGGTCACGCCGTCAGCGAAAAACCTGGTTTTGAGAGCCAAAATGGCCATTTTTCAGTTTTTTGGGCTAAAAAGCTTTTTTTTCCAGCAAAACAGTGTTTTGGACACCTAAAATGTGCTTTTCTCGTCCAAAACTTGCGTTTAGCAGTGAAAACGTGGTGTTTTGAGCAAAAGAAAATTCTCAGCAAATTTCAAATTTTCTCAGCAAAAAACAGTTTTTTGGACCAAAAAGCACCTTTACTCAGCCAAAACCCCATTTTTTTTCGCCAAAAAGTCGTGTTTTTATCTCAAGAGGTATTTTCATGAGCAAAAAGTGGGGGTTTCAGCCAACAGGTCACGCCGTCAGCGAAAAACCTGGTTTTGAGAGCCAAAATGGCCATTTTTCAGTTTTTTGGGCTAAAAAGCTTTTTTTTCCAGCAAAACAGTGTTTTGGACACCTAAAATGTGCTTTTCTCGTCCAAAACTTGCGTTGAGCAGTGAAAACGTGGTGTTTTGAGCAAAAGAAAATTCTCAGCAAATTTCAAATTTTCTCAGCAAAAAACAGTTTTTTGGACCAAAAAGCACCTTTACTCAGCCAAAACCCCATTTTTTTTCGCCAAAAAGTCGTGTTTTTATCTCAAGAGGTATTTTCATGAGCAAAAAGTGGGGGTTTCAGCCAATAGGTCACGCCGTCAGCGAAAAACCTGGTTTTGAGAGCCAAAATGGCCATTTTTCAGTTTTTTGGGCTAAAAAGCTTTTTTTTCCAGCAAAACAGTGTTTTGGACACCTAAAATGTGCTTTTCTCGTCCAAAACTTGCGTTGAGCAGTGAAAACGTGGTGTTTTGAGCGAAAGAAAATTCTCAGCAAATTTCAAATTTTCTCAGCAAAAAACAGTTTTTTGGACCAAAAAGCACCTTTACTCAGCCAAAACCCCATTTTTTTTCGCCAAAAAGTCGTGTTTTTATCTCAAGAGGTATTTTCATGAGCAAAAAGTGGGGGTTTCAGCCAACAGGTCACGCCGTCAGCGAAAAACCTGGTTTTGAGAGCCAAAATGGCCATTTTTCAGTTTTTTGGGCTAAAAAGCTTTTTTTTCCAGCAAAACAGTGTTTTGGACACCTAAAATGTGCTTTTCTCGTCCAAAACTTGCGTTGAGCAGTGAAAACGTGGTGTTTTGAGCAAAAGAAAATTCTCAGCAAATTTCAAATTTTCTCAGCAAAAAACAGTTTTTTGGACCAAAAAGCACCTTTACTCAGCCAAAACCCCATTTTTTTTCGCCAAAAAGTCGTGTTTTTATCTCAAGAGGTATTTTCATGAGCAAAAAGTGGGGGTTTCAGCCAACAGGTCACGCCGTCAGCGAAAAACCTGGTTTTGAGAGCCAAAATGGCCTTTTTTCAGTTTTTTGGGCTAAAAAGCTTTTTTTTCCAGCAAAACAGTGTTTTGGACACCTAAAATGTGCTTTTCTCGTCCAAAACTTGCGTTTAGCAGTGAAAACGTGGTGTTTTGAGCAAAAGAAAATTCTCAGCAAATTTCAAATTTTCTCAGCAAAAAACAGTTTTTTGGACCAAAAAGCACCTTTACTCAGCCAAAACCCCATTTTTTTTCGCCAAAAAGTCGTGTTTTTATCTCAAGAGGTATTTTCATGAGCAAAAAGTGGGGGTTTCAGCCAACAGGTCACGCCGTCAGCGAAAAACCTGGTTTTGAGAGCCAAAATGGCCATTTTTCAGTTTTTTGGGCTAAAAAGCTTTTTTTTCCAGCAAAACAGTGTTTTGGACACCTAAAATGTGCTTTTCTCGTCCAAAACTTGCGTTTAGCAGTGAAAACGTGGTGTTTTGAGCAAAAGAAAATTCTCAGCAAATTTCAAATTTTCTCAGCAAAAAACAGTTTTTTGGACCAAAAAGCACCTTTACTCAGCCAAAACCCCATTTTTTTTCGCCAAAAAGTCGTGTTTTTATCTCAAGAGGTATTTTCATGAGCAAAAAGTGGGGGTTTCAGCCAACAGGTCACGCCGTCAGCGAAAAACCTGGTTTTGAGAGCCAAAATGGCCATTTTTCAGTTTTTTGGGCTAAAAAGCTTTTTTTTCCAGCAAAACAGTGTTTTGGACACCTAAAATGTGCTTTTCTCGTCCAAAACTTGCGTTTAGCAGTGAAAACGTGGTGTTTTGAGCAAAAGAAAATTCTCAGCAAATTTCAAATTTTCTCAGCAAAAAACAGTTTTTTGGACCAAAAAGCACCTTTACTCAGCCAAAACCCCATTTTTTTTCGCCAAAAAGTCGTGTTTTTATCTCAAGAGGTATTTTCATGAGCAAAAAGTGGGGGTTTCAGCCAACAGGTCACGCCGTCAGCGAAAAACCTGGTTTTGAGAGCCAAAATGGCCATTTTTCAGTTTTTTGGGCTAAAAAGCTTTTTTTTCCAGCAAAACAGTGTTTTGGACACCTAAAATGTGCTTTTCTCGTCCAAAACTTGCGTTGAGCAGTGAAAACGTGGTGTTTTGAGCAAAAGAAAATTCTCAGCAAATTTCAAATTTTCTCAGCAAAAAACAGTTTTTTGGACCAAAAAGCACCTTTACTCAGCCAAAACCCCATTTTTTTTCGCCAAAAAGTCGTGTTTTTATCTCAAGAGGTATTTTCATGAGCAAAAAGTGGGGGTTTCAGCCAACAGGTCACGCCGTCAGCGAAAAACCTGGTTTTGAGAGCCAAAATGGCCATTTTTCAGTTTTTTGGGCTAAAAAGCTTTTTTTTCCAGCAAAACAGTATTTTGGACACCTAAAATGTGCTTTTCTCGTCCAAAACTTGCGTTGAGCAGTGAAAACGTGGTGTTTTGAGCAAAAGAAAATTCTCAGCAAATTTCAAATTTTCTCAGCAAAAAACAGTTTTTTGGACCAAAAAGCACCTTTACTCAGCCAAAACCCCATTTTTTTTCGCCAAAAAGTCGTGTTTTTATCTCAAGAGGTATTTTCATGAGCAAAAAGTGGGGGTTTCAGCCAACAGGTCACGCCGTCAGCGAAAAACCTGGTTTTGAGAGCCAAAATGGCCATTTTTCAGTTTTTTGGGCTAAAAAGCTTTTTTTCCCAGCAAAACAGTGTTTTGGACACCTAAAATGTGCTTTTCTCGTCCAAAACTTGCGTTGAGCAGTGAAAACGTGGTGTTTTGAGCAAAAGAAAATTCTCAGCAAATTTCAAATTTTCTCAGCAAAAAACAGTTTTTTGGACCAAAAAGCACCTTTACTCAGCCAAAACCCTATTTTTTTTCGCCAAAAAGTCGTGTTTTTATCTCAAGAGGTATTTTCATGAGCAAAAAGTGGGGGTTTCAGCCAACAGGTCACGCCGTCAGCGAAAAACCTGGTTTTGAGAGCCAAAATGGCCATTTTTCAGTTTTTTGGGCTAAAAAGCTTTTTTTCCCGGCAAAACAGTGTTTTGGACACCTAAAATGTGCTTTTCTCGTCCAAAACTTGCGTTTAGCAGTGAAAACGTGGTGTTTTGAGCGAAAGAAAATTCTCAGCAAATTTCAAATTTTCTCAGCAAAAAACAGTTTTTTGGACCAAAAAGCACCTTTACTCAGCCAAAACCCCATTTTTTTTCGCCAAAAAGTCGTGTTTTTATCTCAAGAGGTATTTTCATGAGCAAAAAGTGGGGGTTTCAGCCAACAGGTCACGCCGTCAGCGAAAAACCTGGTTTTGAGAGCCAAAATGGCCATTTTTCAGTTTTTTGGGCTAAAAAGCTTTTTTTTCCAGCAAAACAGTATTTTGGACACCTAAAATGTGCTTTTCTCGTCCAAAACTTGCGTTTAGCAGTGAAAACGTGGTGTTTTGAGCAAAAGAAAATTCTCAGCAAATTTCAAATTTTCTCAGCAAAAAACAGTTTTTTGGACCAAAAAGCACCTTTACTCAGCCAAAACCCCATTTTTTTTCGCCAAAAAGTCGTGTTTTTATCTCAAGAGGTATTTTCATGAGCAAAAAGTGGGGGTTTCAGCCAACAGGTCACGCCGTCAGCGAAAAACCTGGTTTTGAGAGCCAAAATGGCCATTTTTCAGTTTTTTGGGCTAAAAAGCTTTTTTTTCCAGCAAAACAGTGTTTTGGACACCTAAAATGTGCTTTTCTCGTCCAAAACTTGCGTTGAGCAGTGAAAACGTGGTGTTTTGAGCAAAAGAAAATTCTCAGCAAATTTCAAATTTTCTCAGCAAAAAACAGTTTTTTGGACCAAAAAGCACCTTTACTCAGCCAAAACCCCATTTTTTTTCGCCAAAAAGTCGTGTTTTTATCTCAAGAGGTATTTTCATGAGCAAAAAGTGGGGGTTTCAGCCAACAGGTCACGCCGTCAGCGAAAAACCTGGTTTTGAGAGCCAAAATGGCCATTTTTCAGTTTTTTGGGCTAAAAAGCTTTTTTTTCCAGCAAAACAGTGTTTTGGACACCTAAAATGTGCTTTTCTCGTCCAAAACTTGCGTTTAGCAGTGAAAACGTGGTGTTTTGAGCAAAAGAAAATTCTCAGCAAATTTCAAATTTTCTCAGCAAAAAACAGTTTTTTGGACCAAAAAGCACCTTTACTCAGCCAAAACCCCATTTTTTTTCGCCAAAAAGTCGTGTTTTTATCTCAAGAGGTATTTTCATGAGCAAAAAGTGGGGGTTTCAGCCAACAGGTCACGCCGTCAGCGAAAAACCTGGTTTTGAGAGCCAAAATGGCCATTTTTCAGTTTTTTGGGCTAAAAAGCTTTTTTTTCCGGCAAAACAGTGTTTTGGACACCTAAAATGTGCTTTTCTCGTCCAAAACTTGCGTTGAGCAGTGAAAACGTGGTGTTTTGAGCGAAAGAAAATTCTCAGCAAATTTCAAATTTTCTCAGCAAAAAACAGTTTTTTGGACCAAAAAGCACCTTTACTCAGCCAAAACCCCATTTTTTTTCGCCAAAAAGTCGTGTTTTTATCTCAAGAGGTATTTTCATGAGCAAAAAGTGGGGGTTTCAGCCAACAGGTCACGCCGTCAGCGAAAAACCTGGTTTTGAGAGCCAAAATGGCCATTTTTCAGTTTTTTGGGCTAAAAAGCTTTTTTTTCCAGCAAAACAGTGTTTTGGACACCTAAAATGTGCTTTTCTCGTCCAAAACTTGCGTTTAGCAGTGAAAACGTGGTGTTTTGAGCAAAAGAAAATTCTCAGCAAATTTCAAATTTTCTCAGCAAAAAACAGTTTTTTGGACCAAAAAGCACCTTTACTCAGCCAAAACCCCATTTTTTTTCGCCAAAAAGTCGTGTTTTTATCTCAAGAGGTATTTTCATGAGCAAAAAGTGGGGGTTTCAGCCAACAGGTCACGCCGTCAGCGAAAAACCTGGTTTTGAGAGCCAAAATGGCCATTTTTCAGTTTTTTGGGCTAAAAAGCTTTTTTTTCCGGCAAAACAGTGTTTTGGACACCTAAAATGTGCTTTTCTCGTCCAAAACTTGCGTTGAGCAGTGAAAACGTGGTGTTTTGAGCGAAAGAAAATTCTCAGCAAATTTCAAATTTTCTCAGCAAAAAACAGTTTTTTGGACCAAAAAGCACCTTTACTCAGCCAAAACCCCATTTTTTTTCGCCAAAAAGTCGTGTTTTTATCTCAAGAGGTATTTTCATGAGCAAAAAGTGGGGGTTTCAGCCAACAGGTCACGCCGTCAGCGAAAAACCTGGTTTTGAGAGCCAAAATGGCCATTTTTCAGTTTTTTGGGCTAAAAAGCTTTTTTTTCCAGCAAAACAGTGTTTTGGACACCTAAAATGTGCTTTTCTCGTCCAAAACTTGCGTTTAGCAGTGAAAACGTGGTGTTTTGAGCAAAAGAAAATTCTCAGCAAATTTCAAATTTTCTCAGCAAAAAACAGTTTTTTGGACCAAAAAGCACCTTTACTCAGCCAAAACCCTATTTTTTTTCGCCAAAAAGTCGTGTTTTTATCTCAAGAGGTATTTTCATGAGCAAAAAGTGGGGGTTTCAGCCAACAGGTCACGCCGTCAGCGAAAAACCTGGTTTTGAGAGCCAAAATGGCCATTTTTCAGTTTTTTGGGCTAAAAAGCTTTTTTTTCCAGCAAAACAGTGTTTTGGACACCTAAAATGTGCTTTTCTCGTCCAAAACTTGCGTTGAGCAGTGAAAACGTGGTGTTTTGAGCAAAAGAAAATTCTCAGCAAATTTCAAATTTTCTCAGCAAAAAACAGTTTTTTGGACCAAAAAGCACCTTTACTCAGCCAAAACCCCATTTTTTTTCGCCAAAAAGTCGTGTTTTTATCTCAAGAGGTATTTTCATGAGCAAAAAGTGGGGGTTTCAGCCAACAGGTCACGCCGTCAGCGAAAAACCTGGTTTTGAGAGCCAAAATGGCCATTTTTCAGTTTTTTGGGCTAAAAAGCTTTTTTTTCCAGCAAAACAGTGTTTTGGACACCTAAAATGTGCTTTTCTCGTCCAAAACTTGCGTTGAGCAGTGAAAACGTGGTGTTTTGAGCAAAAGAAAATTCTCAGCAAATTTCAAATTTTCTCAGCAAAAAACAGTTTTTTGGACCAAAAAGCACCTTTACTCAGCCAAAACCCCATTTTTTTTCGCCAAAAAGTCGTGTTTTTATCTCAAGAGGTATTTTCATGAGCAAAAAGTGGGGGTTTCAGCCAACAGGTCACGCCGTCAGCGAAAAACCTGGTTTTGAGAGCCAAAATGGCCATTTTTCAGTTTTTTGGGCTAAAAAGCTTTTTTTCCCAGCAAAACAGTGTTTTGGACACCTAAAATGTGCTTTTCTCGTCCAAAACTTGCGTTGAGCAGTGAAAACGTGGTGTTTTGAGCAAAAGAAAATTCTCAGCAAATTTCAAATTTTCTCAGCAAAAAACAGTTTTTTGGACCAAAAAGCACCTTTACTCAGCCAAAACCGCATTTTTTTTCGCCAAAAAGTCGTGTTTTTATCTCAAGAGGTATTTTCATGAGCAAAAAGTGGGGGTTTCAGCCAACAGGTCACGCCGTCAGCGAAAAACCTGGTTTTGAGAGCCAAAATGGCCATTTTTCAGTTTTTTGGGCTAAAAAGCTTTTTTTTCCAGCAAAACAGTGTTTTGGACACCTAAAATGTGCTTTTCTCGTCCAAAACTTGCGTTTAGCAGTGAAAACGTGGTGTTTTGAGCAAAAGAAAATTCTCAGCAAATTTCAAATTTTCTCAGCAAAAAACAGTTTTTTGGACCAAAAAGCACCTTTACTCAGCCAAAACCCCATTTTTTTTCGCCAAAAAGTCGTGTTTTTATCTCAAGAGGTATTTTCATGAGCAAAAAGTGGGGGTTTCAGCCAACAGGTCACGCCGTCAGCGAAAAACCTGGTTTTGAGAGCCAAAATGGCCATTTTTCAGTTTTTTGGGCTAAAAAGCTTTTTTTTCCAGCAAAACAGTGTTTTGGACACCTAAAATGTGCTTTTCTCGTCCAAAACTTGCGTTTAGCAGTGAAAACGTGGTGTTTTGAGCAAAAGAAAATTCTCAGCAAATTTCAAATTTTCTCAGCAAAAAACAGTTTTTTGGACCAAAAAGCACCTTTACTCAGCCAAAACCCCATTTTTTTTCGCCAAAAAGTCGTGTTTTTATCTCAAGAGGTATTTTCATGAGCAAAAAGTGGGGGTTTCAGCCAACAGGTCACGCCGTCAGCGAAAAACCTGGTTTTGAGAGCCAAAATGGCCATTTTTCAGTTTTTTGGGCTAAAAAGCTTTTTTTTCCAGCAAAACAGTGTTTTGGACACCTAAAATGTGCTTTTCTCGTCCAAAACTTGCGTTTAGCAGTGAAAACGTGGTGTTTTGAGCAAAAGAAAATTCTCAGCAAATTTCAAATTTTCTCAGCAAAAAACAGTTTTTTGGACCAAAAAGCACCTTTACTCAGCCAAAACCCCATTTTTTTTCGCCAAAAAGTCGTGTTTTTATCTCAAGAGGTATTTTCATGAGCAAAAAGTGGGGGTTTCAGCCAACAGGTCACGCCGTCAGCGAAAAACCTGGTTTTGAGAGCCAAAATGGCCATTTTTCAGTTTTTTGGGCTAAAAAGCTTTTTTTTCCAGCAAAACAGTGTTTTGGACACCTAAAATGTGCTTTTCTCGTCCAAAACTTGCGTTTAGCAGTGAAAACGTGGTGTTTTGAGCAAAAGAAAATTCTCAGCAAATTTCAAATTTTCTCAGCAAAAAACAGTTTTTTGGACCAAAAAGCACCTTTACTCAGCCAAAACCCCATTTTTTTTCGCCAAAAAGTCGTGTTTTTATCTCAAGAGGTATTTTCATGAGCAAAAAGTGGGGGTTTCAGCCAACAGGTCACGCCGTCAGCGAAAAACCTGGTTTCGAGAGCCAAAATGGCCATTTTTCAGTTTTTTGGGCTAAAAAGCTTTTTTTTCCAGCAAAACAGTGTTTTGGACACCTAAAATGTGCTTTTCTCGTCCAAAACTTGCGTTTAGCAGTGAAAACGTGGTGTTTTGAGCAAAAGAAAATTCTCAGCAAATTTCAAATTTTCTCAGCAAAAAACAGTTTTTTGGACCAAAAAGCACCTTTACTCAGCCAAAACCCCATTTTTTTTCGCCAAACAGTCGTGTTTTTATCTCAAGAGGTATTTTCATGAGCAAAAAGTGGGGGTTTCAGCCAACAGGTCACGCCGTCAGCGAAAAACCTGGTTTTGAGAGCCAAAATGGCCATTTTTCAGTTTTTTGGGCTAAAAAGCTTTTTTTTCCAGCAAAACAGTGTTTTGGACACCTAAAATGTGCTTTTCTCGTCCAAAACTTGCGTTTAGCAGTGAAAACGTGGTGTTTTGAGCAAAAGAAAATTCTCAGCAAATTTCAAATTTTCTCAGCAAAAAACAGTTTTTTGGACCAAAAAGCACCTTTACTCAGCCAAAACCCCATTTTTTTTCGCCAAAAAGTCGTGTTTTTATCTCAAGAGGTATTTTCATGAGCAAAAAGTGGGGGTTTCAGCCAACAGGTCACGCCGTCAGCGAAAAACCTGGTTTTGAGAGCCAAAATGGCCATTTTTCAGTTTTTTGGGCTAAAAAGCTTTTTTTTCCAGCAAAACAGTGTTTTGGACACCTAAAATGTGCTTTTCTCGTCCAAAACTTGCGTTGAGCAGTGAAAACGTGGTGTTTTGAGCAAAAGAAAATTCTCAGCAAATTTCAAATTTTCTCAGCAAAAAACAGTTTTTTGGACCAAAAAGCACCTTTACTCAGCCAAAACCCCATTTTTTTTCGCCAAAAAGTCGTGTTTTTATCTCAAGAGGTATTTTCATGAGCAAAAAGTGGGGGTTTCAGCCAACAGGTCACGCCGTCAGCGAAAAACCTGGTTTTGAGAGCCAAAATGGCCATTTTTCAGTTTTTTGGGCTAAAAAGCTTTTTTTTCCAGCAAAACAGTGTTTTGGACACCTAAAATGTGCTTTTCTCGTCCAAAACTTGCGTTTAGCAGTGAAAACGTGGTGTTTTGAGCAAAAGAAAATTCTCAGCAAATTTCAAATTTTCTCAGCAAAAAACAGTTTTTTGGACCAAAAAGCACCTTTACTCAGCCAAAACCCCATTTTTTTTCGCCAAAAAGTCGTGTTTTTATCTCAAGAGGTATTTTCATGAGCAAAAAGTGGGGGTTTCAGCCAACAGGTCACGCCGTCAGCGAAAAACCTGGTTTTGAGAGCCAAAATGGCCATTTTTCAGTTTTTTGGGCTAAAAAGCTTTTTTTTCCAGCAAAACAGTGTTTTGGACACCTAAAATGTGCTTTTCTCGTCCAAAACTTGCGTTGAGCAGTGAAAACGTGGTGTTTTGAGCAAAAGAAAATTCTCAGCAAATTTCAAATTTTCTCAGCAAAAAACAGTTTTTTGGACCAAAAAGCACCTTTACACAGCCAAAACCCCATTTTTTTTCGCCAAAAAGTCGTGTTTTTATCTCAAGAGGTATTTTCATGAGCAAAAAGTGGGGGTTTCAGCCAACAGGTCACGCCGTCAGCGAAAAACCTGGTTTTGAGAGCCAAAATGGCCATTTTTCAGTTTTTTGGGCTAAAAAGCTTTTTTTTCCAGCAAAACAGTGTTTTGGACACCTAAAATGTGCTTTTCTCGTCCAAAACTTGCGTTGAGCAGTGAAAACGTGGTGTTTTGAGCAAAAGAAAATTCTCAGCAAATTTCAAATTTTCTCAGCAAAAAACAGTTTTTTGGACCAAAAAGCACCTTTACTCAGCCAAAACCCCATTTTTTTTCGCCAAAAAGTCGTGTTTTTATCTCAAGAGGTATTTTCATGAGCAAAAAGTGGGGGTTTCAGCCAACAGGTCACGCCGTCAGCGAAAAACCTGGTTTTGAGAGCCAAAATGGCCATTTTTCAGTTTTTTGGGCTAAAAAGCTTTTTTTTCCAGCAAAACAGTGTTTTGGACACCTAAAATGTGCTTTTCTCGTCCAAAACTTGCGTTGAGCAGTGAAAACGTGGTGTTTTGAGCAAAAGAAAATTCTCAGCAAATTTCAAATTTTCTCAGCAAAAAACAGTTTTTTGGACCAAAAAGCACCTTTACTCAGCCAAAACCCCATTTTTTTTCGCCAAAAAGTCGTGTTTTTATCTCAAGAGGTATTTTCATGAGCAAAAAGTGGGGGTTTCAGCCAACAGGTCACGCCGTCAGCGAAAAACCTGGTTTTGAGAGCCAAAATGGCCATTTTTCAGTTTTTTGGGCTAAAAAGCTTTTTTTTCCAGCAAAACAGTGTTTTGGACACCTAAAATGTGCTTTTCTCGTCCAAAACTTGCGTTGAGCAGTGAAAACGTGGTGTTTTGAGCAAAAGAAAATTCTCAGCAAATTTCAAATTTTCTCAGCAAAAAACAGTTTTTTGGACCAAAAAGCACCTTTACTCAGCCAAAACCCCATTTTTTTTCGCCAAAAAGTCGTGTTTTTATCTCAAGAGGTATTTTCATGAGCAAAAAGTGGGGGTTTCAGCCAACAGGTCACGCCGTCAGCGAAAAACCTGGTTTTGAGAGCCAAAATGGCCATTTTTCAGTTTTTTGGGCTAAAAAGCTTTTTTTTCCAGCAAAACAGTGTTTTGGACACCTAAAATGTGCTTTTCTCGTCCAAAACTTGCGTTGAGCAGTGAAAACGTGGTGTTTTGAGCGAAAGAAAATTCTCAGCAAATTTCAAATTTTCTCAGCAAAAAACAGTTTTTTGGACCAAAAAGCACCTTTACTCAGCCAAAACCCCATTTTTTTTCGCCAAAAAGTCGTGTTTTTATCTCAAGAGGTATTTTCATGAGCAAAAAGTGGGGGTTTCAGCCAACAGGTCACGCCGTCAGCGAAAAACCTGGTTTTGAGTGCCAAAATGGCCATTTTTCAGTTTTTTGGGCTAAAAAGCTTTTTTTTTCCAGCAAAACAGTGTTTTGGACACCTAAAATGTGCTTTTCTCGTCCAAAACTTGCGTTTAGCAGTGAAAACGTGGTGTTTTGAGCAAAAGAAAATTCTCAGCAAATTTCAAATTTTCTCAGCAAAAAACAGTTTTTTGGACCAAAAAGCACCTTTACTCAGCCAAAACCCCATTTTTTTTCGCCAAAAAGTCGTGTTTTTATCTCAAGAGGTATTTTCATGAGCAAAAAGTGGGGGTTTCAGCCAACAGGTCACGCCGTCAGCGAAAAACCTGGTTTTGAGAGCCAAAATGGCCATTTTTCAGTTTTTTGGGCTAAAAAGCTTTTTTTTCCAGCAAAACAGTGTTTTGGACACCTAAAATGTGCTTTTCTCGTCCAAAACTTGCGTTGAGCAGTGAAAACGTGGTGTTTTGAGCAAAAGAAAATTCTCAGCAAATTTCAAATTTTCTCAGCAAAAAACAGTTTTTTGGACCAAAAAGCACCTTTACTCAGCCAAAACCCCATTTTTTTTCGCCAAAAAGTCGTGTTTTTATCTCAAGAGGTATTTTCATGAGCAAAAAGTGGGGGTTTCAGCCAACAGGTCACGCCGTCAGCGAAAAACCTGGTTTTGAGAGCCAAAATGGCCATTTTTCAGTTTTTTGGGCTAAAAAGCTTTTTTTTTCAGCAAAACAGTGTTTTGGACACCTAAAATGTGCTTTTCTCGTCCAAAACTTGCGTTGAGCAGTGAAAACGTGGTGTTTTGAGCAAAAGAAAATTCTCAGTAAATTTCAAATTTTCTCAGCAAAAAACAGTTTTTTGGACCAAAAAGCACCTTTACTCAGCCAAAACCCCATTTTTTTTCGCCAAAAAGTCGTGTTTTTATCTCAAGAGGTATTTTCATGAGCAAAAAGTGGGGGTTTCAGCCAACAGGTCACGCCGTCAGCGAAAAACCTGGTTTTGAGAGCCAAAATGGCCATTTTTCAGTTTTTTGGGCTAAAAAGCTTTTTTTTCCAGCAAAACAGTGTTTTGGACACCTAAAATGTGCTTTTCTCGTCCAAAACTTGCGTTGAGCAGTGAAAACGTGGTGTTTTGAGCGAAAGAAAATTCTCAGCAAATTTCAAATTTTCTCAGCAAAAAACAGTTTTTTGGACCAAAAAGCACCTTTACTCAGCCAAAACCCCATTTTTTTTCGCCAAAAAGTCGTGTTTTTATCTCAAGAGGTATTTTCATGAGCAAAAAGTGGGGGTTTCAGCCAACAGGTCACGCCGTCAGCGAAAAACCTGGTTTTGAGTGCCAAAATGGCCATTTTTCAGTTTTTTGGGCTAAAAAGCTTTTTTTTTCCAGCAAAACAGTGTTTTGGACACCTAAAATGTGCTTTTCTCGTCCAAAACTTGCGTTGAGCAGTGAAAACGTGGTGTTTTGAGCAAAAGAAAATTCTCAGCAAATTTCAAATTTTCTCAGCAAAAAACAGTTTTTTGGACCAAAAAGCACCTTTACTCAGCCAAAACCCCATTTTTTTTCGCCAAAAAGTCGTGTTTTTATCTCAAGAGGTATTTTCATGAGCAAAAAGTGGGGGTTTCAGCCAACAGGTCACGCCGTCAGCGAAAAACCTGGTTTTGAGAGCCAAAATGGCCATTTTTCAGTTTTTTGGGCTAAAAAGCTTTTTTTTCCAGCAAAACAGTGTTTTGGACACCTAAAATGTGCTTTTCTCGTCCAAAACTTGCGTTGAGCAGTGAAAACGTGGTGTTTTGAGCAAAAGAAAATTCTCAGCAAATTTCAAATTTTCTCAGCAAAAAACAGTTTTTTGGACCAAAAAGCACCTTTACTCAGCCAAAACCCCATTTTTTTTCGCCAAAAAGTCGTGTTTTTATCTCAAGAGGTATTTTCATGAGCAAAAAGTGGGGGTTTCAGCCAACAGGTCACGCCGTCAGCGAAAAACCTGGTTTTGAGAGCCAAAATGGCCATTTTTCAGTTTTTTGGGCTAAAAAGCTTTTTTTTCCAGCAAAACAGTGTTTTGGACACCTAAAATGTGCTTTTCTCGTCCAAAACTTGCGTTGAGCAGTGAAAACGTGGTGTTTTGAGCAAAAGAAAATTCTCAGCAAATTTCAAATTTTCTCAGCAAAAAACAGTTTTTTGGACCAAAAAGCACCTTTACTCAGCCAAAACCCCATTTTTTTTCGCCAAAAAGTCGTGTTTTTATCTCAAGAGGTATTTTCATGAGCAAAAAGTGGGGGTTTCAGCCAACAGGTCACGCCGTCAGCGAAAAACCTGGTTTTGAGAGCCAAAATGGCCATTTTTCAGTTTTTTGGGCTAAAAAGCTTTTTTTTCCAGCAAAACAGTGTTTTGGACACCTAAAATGTGCTTTTCTCGTCCAAAACTTGCGTTGAGCAGTGAAAACGTGGTGTTTTGAGCAAAAGAAAATTCTCAGCAAATTTCAAATTTTCTCAGCAAAAAACAGTTTTTTGGACCAAAAAGCACCTTTACTCAGCCAAAACCCCATTTTTTTTCGCCAAAAAGTCGTGTTTTTATCTCAAGAGGTATTTTCATGAGCAAAAAGTGGGGGTTTCAGCCAACAGGTCACGCCGTCAGCGAAAAACCTGGTTTTGAGAGCCAAAATGGCCATTTTTCAGTTTTTTGGGCTAAAATGCTTTTTTTTTCCAGCAAAACAGTGTTTTGGACACCTAAAATGTGCTTTTCTCGTCCAAAACTTGCGTTGAGCAGTGAAAACGTGGTGTTTTGAGCAAAAGAAAATTCTCAGCAAATTTCAAATTTTCTCAGCAAAAAACAGTTTTTTGGACCAAAAAGCACCTTTACTCAGCCAAAACCCCATTTTTTTTCGCCAAAAAGTCGTGTTTTTATCTCAAGAGGTATTTTCATGAGCAAAAAGTGGGGGTTTCAGCCAACAGGTCACGCCGTCAGCGAAAAACCTGGTTTTGAGAGCCAAAATGGCCATTTTTCAGTTTTTTGGGCTAAAAAGCTTTTTTTTTCAGCAAAACAGTGTTTTGGACACCTAAAATGTGCTTTTCTCGTCGAAAACTTGCGTTGAGCAGTGAAAACGTGGTGTTTTGAGCAAAAGAAAATTCTCAGTAAATTTCAAATTTTCTCAGCAAAAAACAGTTTTTTGGACCAAAAAGCACCTTTACTCAGCCAAAACCCCATTTTTTTTCGCCAAAAAGTCGTGTTTTTATCTCAAGAGGTATTTTCATGAGCAAAAAGTGGGGGTTTCAGCCAACAGGTCACGCAGTCAGCGAAAAACCTGGTTTTGAGAGCCAAAATGGCCATTTTTCAGTTTTTTGGGCTAAAAAGCTTTTTTTTTCCAGCAAAACAGTGTTTTGGACACCTAAAATGTGCTTTTCTCGTCCAAAACTTGCGTTGAGCAGTGAAAACGTGGTGTTTTGAGCAAAAGAAAATTCTCAGCAAATTTCAAATTTTCTCAGCAAAAAACAGTTTTTTGGACCAAAAAGCACCTTTACTCAGCCAAAACCCCATTTTTTTTCGCCAAAAAGTCGTGTTTTTATCTCAAGAGGTATTTTCATGAGCAAAAAGTGGGGGTTTCAGCCAACAGGTCACGCCGTCAGCGAAAAACCTGGTTTTGAGAGCCAAAATGGCCATTTTTCAGTTTTTTGGGCTAAAAAGCTTTTTTTTTCAGCAAAACAGTGTTTTGGACACCTAAAATGTGCTTTTCTCGTCCAAAACTTGCGTTGAGCAGTGAAAACGTGGTGTTTTGAGCAAAAGAAAATTCTCAGCAAATTTCAAATTTTCTCAGCAAAAAACAGTTTTTTGGACCAAAAAGCACCTTTACTCAGCCAAAACCCCATTTTTTTTCGCCAAAAAGTCGTGTTTTTATCTCAAGAGGTATTTTCATGAGCAAAAAGTGGGGGTTTCAGCCAACAGGTCACGCCGTCAGCGAAAAACCTGGTTTTGAGAGCCAAAATGGCCATTTTTCAGTTTTTTGGGCTAAAAAGCTTTTTTTTTCCAGCAAAACAGTGTTTTGGACACCTAAAATGTGCTTTTCTCGTCCAAAACTTGCGTTTAGCAGTGAAAACGTGGTGTTTTGAGCAAAAGAAAATTCTCAGCAAATTTCAAATTTTCTCAGCAAAAAACAGTTTTTTGGACCAAAAAGCACCTTTACTCAGCCAAAACCCCATTTTTTTTCGCCAAAAAGTCGTGTTTTTATCTCAAGAGGTATTTTCATGAGCAAAAAGTGGGGGTTTCAGCCAACAGGTCACGCCGTCAGCGAAAAACCTGGTTTTGAGAGCCAAAATGGCCATTTTTCAGTTTTTTGGGCTAAAAAGCTTTTTTTTTCAGCAAAACAGTGTTTTGGACACCTAAAATGTGCTTTTCTCGTCCAAAACTTGCGTTGAGCAGTGAAAACGTGGTGTTTTGAGCAAAAGAAAATTCTCAGCAAATTTCAAATTTTCTCAGCAAAAAACAGTTTTTTGGACCAAAAAGCACCTTTACTCAGCCAAAACCGCATTTTTTTTCGCCAAAAAGTCGTGTTTTTATCTCAAGAGGTATTTTCATGAGCAAAAAGTGGGGGTTTCAGCCAACAGGTCACGCCGTCAGCGAAAAACCTGGTTTTGAGAGCCAAAATGGCCATTTTTCAGTTTTTTGGGCTAAAAAGCTTTTTTTTTCAGCAAAACAGTGTTTTGGACACCTAAAATGTGCTTTTCTCGTCCAAAACTTGCGTTGAGCAGTGAAAACGTGGTGTTTTGAGCAAAAGAAAATTCTCAGCAAATTTCAAATTTTCTCAGCAAAAAACAGTTTTTTGGACCAAAAAGCACCTTTACTCAGCCAAAACCCCATTTTTTTTCGCCAAAAAGTCGTGTTTTTATCTCAAGAGGTATTTTCATGAGCAAAAAGTGGGGGTTTCAGCCAACAGGTCACGCCGTCAGCGAAAAACCTGGTTTTGAGAGCCAAAATGGCCATTTTTCAGTTTTTTGGGCTAAAAAGCTTTTTTTTCCAGCAAAACAGTGTTTTGGACACCTAAAATGTGCTTTTCTCGTCCAAAACTTGCGTTGAGCAGTGAAAACGTGGTGTTTTGAGCAAAAGAAAATTCTCAGCAAATTTCAAATTTTCTCAGCAAAAAACAGTTTTTTGGACCAAAAAGCACCTTTACTCAGCCAAAACCCCATTTTTTTTCGCCAAAAAGTCGTGTTTTTATCTCAAGAGGTATTTTCATGAGCAAAAAGTGGGGGTTTCAGCCAACAGGTCACGCCGTCAGCGAAAAACCTGGTTTTGAGAGCCAAAATGGCCATTTTTCAGTTTTTTGGGCTAAAAAGCTTTTTTTTCCAGCAAAACAGTGTTTTGGACACCTAAAATGTGCTTTTCTCGTCCAAAACTTGCGTTGAGCAGTGAAAACGTGGTGTTTTGAGCAAAAGAAAATTCTCAGCAAATTTCAAATTTTCTCAGCAAAAAACAGTTTTTTGGACCAAAAAGCACCTTTACTCAGCCAAAACCCCATTTTTTTTCGCCAAAAAGTCGTGTTTTTATCTCAAGAGGTATTTTCATGAGCAAAAAGTGGGGGTTTCAGCCAACAGGTCACGCCGTCAGCGAAAAACCTGGTTTTGAGAGCCAAAATGGCCATTTTTCAGTTTTTTGGGCTAAAAAGCTTTTTTTTCCAGCAAAACAGTGTTTTGGACACCTAAAATGTGCTTTTCTCGTCCAAAACTTGCGTTTAGCAGTGAAAACGTGGTGTTTTGAGCGAAAGAAAATTCTCAGCAAATTTCAAATTTTCTCAGCAAAAAACAGTTTTTTGGACCAAAAAGCACCTTTACTCAGCCAAAACCCCATTTTTTTTCGCCAAAAAGTCGTGTTTTTATCTCAAGAGGTATTTTCATGAGCAAAAAGTGGGGGTTTCAGCCAACAGGTCACGCCGTCAGCGAAAAACCTGGTTTTGAGAGCCAAAATGGCCATTTTTCAGTTTTTTGGGCTAAAAAGCTTTTTTTCCCAGCAAAACAGTGTTTTGGACACCTAAAATGTGCTTTTCTCGTCCAAAACTTGCGTTTAGCAGTGAAAACGTGGTGTTTTGAGCAAAAGAAAATTCTCAGCAAATTTCAAATTTTCTCAGCAAAAAACAGTTTTTTGGACCAAAAAGCACCTTTACTCAGCCAAAACCCCATTTTTTTTCGCCAAAAAGTCGTGTTTTTATCTCAAGAGGTATTTTCATGAGCAAAAAGTGGGGGTTTCAGCCAACAGGTCACGCCGTCAGCGAAAAACCTGGTTTTGAGAGCCAAAATGGCCATTTTTCAGTTTTTTGGGCTAAAAAGCTTTTTTTTCCAGCAAAACAGTGTTTTGGACACCTAAAATGTGCTTTTCTCGTCCAAAACTTGCGTTTAGCAGTGAAAACGTGGTGTTTTGAGCGAAAGAAAATTCTCAGCAAATTTCAAATTTTCTCAGCAAAAAACAGTTTTTTGGACCAAAAAGCACCTTTACTCAGCCAAAACCCCATTTTTTTTCGCCAAAAAGTCGTGTTTTTATCTCAAGAGGTATTTTCATGAGCAAAAAGTGGGGGTTTCAGCCAACAGGTCACGCCGTCAGCGAAAAACCTGGTTTTGAGAGCCAAAATGGCCATTTTTCAGTTTTTTGGGCTAAAAAGCTTTTTTTTCCAGCAAAACAGTGTTTTGGACACCTAAAATGTGCTTTTCTCGTCCAAAACTTGCGTTTAGCAGTGAAAACGTGGTGTTTTGAGCGAAAGAAAATTCTCAGCAAATTTCAAATTTTCTCAGCAAAAAACAGTTTTTTGGACCAAAAAGCACCTTTACTCAGCCAAAACCCCATTTTTTTTCGCCAAAAAGTCGTGTTTTTATCTCAAGAGGTATTTTCATGAGCAAAAAGTGGGGGTTTCAGCCAACAGGTCACGCCGTCAGCAAAAAACCTAGTTTTGAGAGCCAAAATGGCCATTTTTCAGTTTTTTGGGCTAAAAAGCTTTTTTTTCCAGCAAAACAGTGTTTTGGACACCTAAAATGTGCTTTTCTCGTCCAAAACTTGCGTTTAGCAGTGAAAACGTGGTGTTTTGAGCAAAAGAAAATTCTCAGCAAATTTCAAATTTTCTCAGCAAAAAACAGTTTTTTGGACCAAAAAGCACCTTTACTCAGCCAAAACCGCATTTTTTTTCGCCAAAAAGTCTTGTTTTTATCTCAAGAGGTATTTTCATGAGCAAAAAGTGGGGGTTTCAGCCAACAGGTCACGCCGTCAGCGAAAAACCTGGTTTTGAGAGCCAAAATGGCCATTTTTCAGTTTTTTGGGCTAAAAAGCTTTTTTTTCCAGCAAAACAGTGTTTTGGACACCTAAAATGTGCTTTTCTCGTCCAAAACTTGCGTTTAGCAGTGAAAACGTGGTGTTTTGAGCAAAAGAAAATTCTCAGCAAATTTCAAATTTTCTCAGCAAAAAACAGTTTTTTGGACCAAAAAGCACCTTTACTCAGCCAAAACCCCATTTTTTTTCGCCAAAAAGTCGTGTTTTTATCTCAAGAGGTATTTTCATGAGCAAAAAGTGGGGGTTTCAGCCAACAGGTCACGCCGTCAGCGAAAAACCTGGTTTTGAGAGCCAAAATGGTTATTTTTCAGTTTTTTGGGCTAAAAAGGTTTTTTTTCCAGCAAAACAGGGTTTTGGACACCTAAAATGTGCTTTTCTCGTCCAAAACTTGCGTTTAGCAGTGAAAACGTGGTGTTTTGAGCAAAAGAAAATTCTCAGCAAATTTCAAATTTTCTCAGCAAAAAACAGTTTTTTGGACCAAAAAGCACGTTTACTCAGCCAAAACCCCATTTTTTTTTGCCAAAAAGTCGTGTTTTTATCTCAAGAGGTATTTTCATGAGCAAAAAGTGGGGGTTTCAGCCAACAGGTCACGCCGTCAGCGAAAAACCTGGTTTTGAGAGCCAAAATGGCCATTTTTCAGTTTTTTGGGCTAAAAAGCTTTTTTTTCCAGCAAAACAGTGTTTTGGACACCTAAAATGTGCTTTTCTCGTCCAAAACTTGCGTTTAGCAGTGAAAACGTGGTGTTTTGAGCAAAAGAAAATTCTCAGCAAATTTCAAATTTTCTCAGCAAAAAACAGTTTTTTGGACCAAAAAGCACCTTTACTCAGCCAAAACCCCATTTTTTTTCGCCAAAAAGTCGTGTTTTTATCTCAAGAGGTATTTTCATGAGCAAAAAGTGGGGGTTTCAGCCAACAGGTCACGCCGTCAGCGAAAAACCTGGTTTTGAGAGCCAAAATGGCCATTTTTCAGTTTTTTGGGCTAAAAAGCTTTTTTTCCCAGCAAAACAGTGTTTTGGACACCTAAAATGTGCTTTTCTCGTCCAAAACTTGCGTTTAGCAGTGAAAACGTGGTGTTTTGAGCAAAAGAAAATTCTCAGCAAATTTCAAATTTTCTCAGCAAAAAACAGTTTTTTGGACCAAAAAGCACCTTTACTCAGCCAAAACCCCATTTTTTTTCGCCAAAAAGTCGTGTTTTTATCTCAAGAGGTATTTTCATGAGCAAAAAGTGGGGGTTTCAGCCAACAGGTCACGCCGTCAGCGAGAAACCTGGTTTTGAGAGCCAAAATGGCCATTTTTCAGTTTTTTGGGCTAAAAAGCTTTTTTTCCCAGGAAAACAGTGTTTTGGACACCTAAAATGTGCTTTTCTCGTCCAAAACTTGCGTTTAGCAGTGAAAACGTGGTGTTTTGAGCAAAAGAAAATTCTCAGCAAATTTCAAATTTTCTCAGCAAAAAACAGTTTTTTGGACCAAAAAGCACCTTTACTCAGCCAAAACCCCATTTTTTTTCGCCAAAAAGTCGTGTTTTTATCTCAAGAGGTATTTTCATGAGCAAAAAGTGGGGGTTTCAGCCAACAGGTCACGCCGTCAGCGAAAAACCTGGTTTTGAGAGCCAAAATGGCCATTTTTCAGTTTTTTGGGCTAAAAAGCTTTTTTTTCCAGCAAAACAGTGTTTTGGACACCTAAAATGTGCTTTTCTCGTCCAAAACTTGCGTTGAGCAGTGAAAACGTGGTGTTTTGAGCAAAAGAAAATTCTCAGCAAATTTCAAATTTTCTCAGCAAAAAACAGTTTTTTGGACCAAAAAGCACCTTTACTCAGCCAAAACCCCATTTTTTTTCGCCAAAAAGTCGTGTTTTTATCTCAAGAGGTATTTTCATGAGCAAAAAGTGGGGGTTTCAGCCAACAGGTCACGCCGTCAGCGAAAAACCTGGTTTTGAGAG
Organism: Anthopleura xanthogrammica; assembly: GCA_964019055.1. NCBI lineage: Eukaryota > Metazoa > Cnidaria > Anthozoa > Actiniaria > Actiniidae > Anthopleura > Anthopleura xanthogrammica. The sequence goes on along the minus strand of CAXHSA010000106.1, from coordinate 116,042 downwards.
CCAAAATGGCCATTTTTCAGTTTTTTGGGCTAAAAAGCTTTTTTTTCCAGCAAAACAGTGTTTTGGACACCTAAAATGTGCTTTTCTCGTCCAAAACTTGCGTTGAGCAGTGAAAACGTGGTGTTTTGAGCAAAAGAAAATTCTCAGCAAATTTCAAATTTTCTCAGCAAAAAACAGTTTTTTGGACCAAAAAGCACCTTTACTCAGCAAAAACCGCATTTTTTTTCGCCAAAAAGTCGTGTTTTTATCTCAAGAGGTATTTTCATGAGCAAAAAGTGGGGGTTTCAGCCAACAGGTCACGCCGTCAGCGAAAAACCTGGTTTTGAGAGCCAAAATGGCCATTTTTCAGTTTTTTGGGCTAAAAAGCTTTTTTTTCCAGCAAAACAGTGTTTTGGACACCTAAAATGTGCTTTTCTCGTCCAAAACTTGCGTTGAGCAGTGAAAACGTGGTGTTTTGAGCAAAAGAAAATTCTCAGCAAATTTCAAATTTTCTCAGCAAAAAACAGTTTTTTGGACCAAAAAGCACCTTTACTCAGCCAAAACCCCATTTTTTTTCGCCAAAAAGTCGTGTTTTTATCTCAAGAGGTATTTTCATGAGCAAAAAGTGGGGGTTTCAGCCAACAGGTCACGCCGTCAGCGAAAAACCTGGTTTTGAGAGACAAAATGGCCATTTTTCAGTTTTTTGGGCTAAAAAGCTTTTTTTCCCAGCAAAACAGTGTTTTGGACACCTAAAATGTGCTTTTCTCGTCCAAAACTTGCGTTGAGCAGTGAAAACGTGGTGTTTTGAGCGAAAGAAAATTCTCAGCAAATTTCAAATTTTCTCAGCAAAAAACAGTTTTTTGGACCAAAAAGCACCTTTACTCAACCAAAACCCCATTTTTTTTCGCCAAAAAGTCGTGTTTTTATCTCAAGAGGTATTTTCATGAGCAAAAAGTGGGGGTTTCAGCCAACAGGTCACGCCGTCAGCGAAAAACCTGGTTTTGAGAGCCAAAATGGCCATTTTTCAGTTTTTTGGGCTAAAAAGCTTTTTTTTTCCAGCAAAACAGTGTTTTGGACACCTAAAATGTGCTTTTCTCGTCCAAAACTTGCGTTGAGCAGTGAAAACGTGGTGTTTTGAGCAAAAGAAAATTCTCAGCAAATTTCAAATTTTCTCAGCAAAAAACAGTTTTTTGGACCAAAAAGCACCTTTACTCAGCCAAAACCGCATTTTTTTTCGCCAAAAAGTCGTGTTTTTATCTCAAGAGGTATTTTCATGAGCAAAAAGTGGGGGTTTCAGCCAACAGGTCATGCCGTCAGCGAAAAACCTGGTTTTGAGAGCCAAAATGGCCATTTTTCAGTTTTTGGGGCTAAAAAGCTTTTTTTTCCAGCAAAACAGTGTTTTGGACACCTAAAATGTGCTTTTCTCGTCCAAAACTTGCGTTTAGCAGTGAAAACGTGGTGTTTTGAGCGAAAGAAAATTCTCAGCAAATTTCAAATTTTCTCAGCAAAAAACAGTTTTTTGGACCAAAAAGCACCTTTACTCAGCCAAAACCCCATTTTTTTTCGCCAAAAAGTCGTGTTTTTATCTCAAGAGGTATTTTCATGAGCAAAAAGTGGGGGTTTCAGCCAACAGGTCACGCCGTCAGCGAAAAACCTGGTTTTGAGAGCCAAAATGGTTATTTTTCAGTTTTTTGGGCTAAAAAGCTTTTTTTTTCCAGCAAAACAGTGTTTTGGACACCTAAAATGTGCTTTTCTCGTCCAAAACTTGCGTTTAGCAGTGAAAACGTGGTGTTTTGAGCAAAAGAAAATTCTCAGCAAATTTCAAATTTTCTCAGCAAAAAACAGTTTTTTGGACCAAAAAGCACCTTTACTCAGCCAAAACCCCATTTTTTTTCGCCAAAAAGTCGTGTTTTTATCTCAAGAGGTATTTTCATGAGCAAAAAGTGGGGGTTTCAGCCAACAGGTCACGCCGTCAGCGAAAAACCTGGTTTTGAGAGCCAAAATGGCCATTTTTCAGTTTTTTGGGCTAAAAAGCTTTTTTTTCCAGCAAAACAGTGTTTTGGACACCTAAAATGTGCTTTTCTCGTCCAAAACTTGCGTTTAGCAGTGAAAACGTGGTGTTTTGAGCAAAAGAAAATTCTCAGCAAATTTCAAATTTTCTCAGCAAAAAACAGTTTTTTGGACCAAAAAGCACCTTTACTCAGCCAAAACCCCATTTTTTTTCGCCAAAAAGTCGTGTTTTTATCTCAAGAGGTATTTTCATGAGCAAAAAGTGGGGGTTTCAGCCAACAGGTCACGCCGTCAGCGAAAAACCTGGTTTTGAGAGCCAAAATGGCCATTTTTCAGTTTTTTGGGCAAAAAAGCTTTTTTTCCCAGCAAAACAGTGTTTTGGACACCTAAAATGTGCTTTTCTCGTCCAAAACTTGCGTTTAGCAGTGAAAACGTGGTGTTTTGAGCAAAAGAAAATTCTCAGCAAATTTCAAATTTTCTCAGCAAAAAACAGTTTTTTGGACCAAAAAGCACCTTTACTCAGCCAAAACCCCATTTTTTTTCGCCAAAAAGTCGTGTTTTTATCTCAAGAGGTATTTTCATGAGCAAAAAGTGGGGGTTTCAGCCAACAGGTCACGCCGTCAGCGAAAAACCTGGTTTTGAGAGCCAAAATGGCCATTTTTCAGTTTTTTGGGCTAAAAAGCTTTTTTTTCCAGCAAAACAGTGTTTTGGACACCTAAAATGTGCTTTTCTCGTCCAAAACTTGCGTTTAGCAGTGAAAACGTGGTGTTTTGAGCAAAAGAAAATTCTCAGCAAATTTCAAATTTTCTCAGCAAAAAACAGTTTTTTGGACCAAAAAGCACCTTTACTCAGCCAAAACCGCATTTTTTTTCGCCAAAAAGTCGTGTTTTTATCTCAAGAGGTATTTTCATGAGCAAAAAGTGGGGGTTTCAGCCAACAGGTCACGCCGTCAGCGAAAAACCTGGTTTTGAGAGCCAAAATGGCCATTTTTCAGTTTTTTGGGCTAAAAAGCTTTTTTTTCCAGCAAAACAGTGTTTTGGACACCTAAAATGTGCTTTTCTCGTCCAAAACTTGCGTTTAGCAGTGAAAACGTGGTGTTTTGAGCAAAAGAAAATTCTCAGCAAATTTCAAATTTTCTCAGCAAAAAACAGTTTTTTGGACCAAAAAGCACCTTTACTCAGCCAAAACCCCATTTTTTTTCGCCAAAAAGTCGTGTTTTTATCTCAAGAGGTATTTTCATGAGCAAAAAGTGGGGGTTTCAGCCAACAGGTCACGCCGTCAGCGAAAAACCTGGTTTTGAGAGCCAAAATGGCCATTTTTCAGTTTTTTGGGCTAAAAAGCTTTTTTTTCCAGCAAAACAGTGTTTTGGACACCTAAAATGTGCTTTTCTCGTCCAAAACTTGCGTTTAGCAGTGAAAACGTGGTGTTTTGAGCAAAAGAAAATTCTCAGCAAATTTCAAATTTTCTCAGCAAAAAACAGTTTTTTGGACCAAAAAGCACCTTTACTCAGCCAAAACCCCATTTTTTTTCGCCAAAAAGTCGTGTTTTTATCTCAAGAGGTATTTTCATGAGCAAAAAGTGGGGGTTTCAGCCAACAGGTCACGCCGTCAGCGAAAAACCTGGTTTTGAGAGCCAAAATGGCCATTTTTCAGTTTTTTGGGCTAAAAAGCTTTTTTTTCCAGCAAAACAGTGTTTTGGACACCTAAAATGTGCTTTTCTCGTCCAAAACTTGCGTTTAGCAGTGAAAACGTGGTGTTTTGAGCAAAAGAAAATTCTCAGCAAATTTCAAATTTTCTCAGCAAAAAACAGTTTTTTGGACCAAAAAGCACCTTTACTCAGCCAAAACCCCATTTTTTTTCGCCAAAAAGTCGTGTTTTTATCTCAAGAGGTATTTTCATGAGCAAAAAGTGGGGGTTTCAGCCAACAGGTCACGCCGTCAGCGAAAAACCTGGTTTTGAGAGCCAAAATGGCCATTTTTCAGTTTTTTGGGCTAAAAAGCTTTTTTTCCCAGCAAAACAGTGTTTTGGACACCTAAAATGTGCTTTTCTCGTCCAAAACTTGCGTTTAGCAGTGAAAACGTGGTGTTTTGAGCAAAAGAAAATTCTCAGCAAATTTCAAATTTTCTCAGCAAAAAACAGTTTTTTGGACCAAAAAGCACCTTTACTCAGCCAAAACCCCATTTTTTTTCGCCAAAAAGTCGTGTTTTTATCTCAAGAGGTATTTTCATGAGCAAAAAGTGGGGGTTTCAGCCAACAGGTCACGCCGTCAGCGAAAAACCTGGTTTTGAGAGCCAAAATGGCCATTTTTCAGTTTTTTGGGCTAAAAAGCTTTTTTTCCCAGCAAAACAGTGTTTTGGACACCTAAAATGTGCTTTTCTCGTCCAAAACTTGCGTTTAGCAGTGAAAACGTGGTGTTTTGAGCAAAAGAAAATTCTCAGCAAATTTCAAATTTTCTCAGCAAAAAACAGTTTTTTGGACCAAAAAGCACCTTTACTCAGCCAAAACCCCATTTTTTTTCGCCAAAAAGTCGTGTTTTTATCTCAAGAGGTATTTTCATGAGCAAAAAGTGGGGGTTTCAGCCAACAGGTCACGCCGTCAGCGAAAAACCTGGTTTTGAGAGCCAAAATGGCCATTTTTCAGTTTTTTGGGCTAAAAAGCTTTTTTTTCCAGCAAAACAGTGTTTTGGACACCTAAAATGTGCTTTTCTCGTCCAAAACTTGCGTTTAGCAGTGAAAACGTGGTGTTTTGAGCGAAAAAAAATTTTCAGCAAATTTCAAATTTTCTCAGCAAAAAACAGTTTTTTTGACCAAAAAGCACCTTCACTCAGCCAAAACCCCATTTTTTTTCGCCAAAAAGTCGTGTTTTTATCTCAAGAGGTATTTTCATGAGCAAAAGGTGGGGGTTTCAGCCAACAGGTCACGCCGTCAGCGAGAAACCTGGTTTTGAGAGCCAAAATGGCCATTTTTCAGTTTTTTGGGCTAAAAAGCTTTTTTTCCCAGCAAAACAGTGTTTTGGACACCTAAAATGTGCTTTTCTCGTCCAAAACTTGCGTTTAGCAGTGAAAACGTGGTGTTTTGAGCAAAAGAAAATTCTCAGCAAATTTCAAATTTTCTCAGCAAAAAACAGTTTTTTGGACCAAAAAGCACCTTTACTCAGCCAAAACCCCATTTTTTTTCGCCAAAAAGTCGTGTTTTTATCTCAAGAGGTATTTTCATGAGCAAAAAGTGGGGGTTTCAGCCAACAGGTCACGCCGTCAGCGAAAAACCTGGTTTTGAGAGCCAAAATGGCCATTTTTCAGTTTTTTGGGCTAAAAAGCTTTTTTTCCCAGCAAAACAGTGTTTTGGACACCTAAAATGTGCTTTTCTCGTCCAAAACTTGCGTTTAGCAGTGAAAACGTGGTGTTTTGAGCAAAAGAAAATTCTCAGCAAATTTCAAATTTTCTCAGCAAAAAACAGTTTTTTGGACCAAAAAGCACCTTTACTCAGCCAAAACCCCATTTTTTTTCGCCAAAAAGTCGTGTTTTTATCTCAAGAGGTATTTTCATGAGCAAAAAGTGGGGGTTTCAGCCAACAGGTCATGCCGTCAGCGAAAAACCTGGTTTTGAGAGCCAAAATGGCTATTGTTCAGTTTTTTGGGCTAAAAAGCTTTTTTTCCCAGCAAAACAGTGTTTTGGACACCTAAAATGTGCTTTTCTCGTCCAAAACTTGCGTTTAGCAGTGAAAACGTGGTGTTTTGAGCAAAAGAAAATTCTCAGCAAATTTCAAATTTTCTCAGCAAAAAACAGTTTTTTGGACCAAAAAGCACCTTTACTCAGCCAAAACCCCATTTTTTTTTGCCAAAAAGTCGTGTTTTTATCTCAAGAGGTATTTTCATGAGCAAAAAGTGGGGGTTTCAGCCAACAGGTCACGCCGTCAGCGAAAAACCTGGTTTTGAGAGCCAAAATGGCCATTGTTCAGTTTTTTGGGCTAAAAAGCTTTTTTTCCCAGCAAAACAGTGTTTTGGACACCTAAAATGTGCTTTTCTCGTCCAAAACTTGCGTTTAGCAGTGAAAACGTGGTGTTTTGAGCAAAAGAAAATTCTCAGCAAATTTCAAATTTTCTCAGCAAAAAACAGTTTTTTGGACCAAAAAGCACCTTTACTCAGCCAAAACCCCATTTTTTTTCGCCAAAAAGTCGTGTTTTTATCTCAAGAGGTATTTTCATGAGCAAAAAGTGGGGGTTTCAGCCAACAGGTCACGCCGTCAGCGAAAAACCTGGTTTTGAGAGCCAAAATGGCCATTTTTCAGTTTTTTGGGCTAAAAAGCTTTTTTTCCCAGCAAAACAGTGTTTTGGACACCTAAAATGTGCTTTTCTCGTCCAAAACTTGCGTTGAGCTGTGAAAACGTGGTGTTTTGAGCGAAAGAAAATTCTCAGCAAATTTCAAATTTTCTCAGCAAAAAACAGTTTTTTGGACCAAAAAGCACCTTTACTCAGCCAAAACCCCATTTTTTTTCGCCAAAAAGTCGTGTTTTTATCTCAAGAGGTATTTTCATGAGCAAAAAGTGGGGATTTCAGCCAACAGGTCACGCCGTCAGCGAAAAACCTGGTTTTGAGAGCCAAAATGGCCATTGTTCAGTTTTTTGGGCTAAAAAGCTTTTTTTCCCAGCAAAACAGTGTTTTGGACACCTAAAATGTGCTTTTCTCGTCCAAAACTTGCGTTGAGCAGTGAAAACGTGGTGTTTTGAGCAAAAGAAAATTCTCAGCAAATTTCAAATTTTCTCAGCAAAAAACAGTTTTTTGGACCAAAAAGCACCTTTACTCAGCCAAAACCCCATTTTTTTTCGCCAAAAAGTCGTGTTTTTATCTCAAGAGGTATTTTCATGAGCAAAAAGTGGGGGTTTCAGCCAACAGGTCACGCCGTCAGCGAAAAACCTGGTTTTGAGAGCCAAAATGGCCATTTTTCAGTTTTTTGGGCTAAAAAGGTTTTTTTTCCAGCAAAACAGTGTTTTGGACACCTAAAATGTGCTTTTCTCGTCCAAAACTTGCGTTGAGCAGTGAAAACGTGGTGTTTTGAGCAAAAGAAAATTCTCAGCAAATTTCAAATTTTCTCAGCAAAAAACAGTTTTTTGGACCAAAAAGCACCTTTACTCAGCCAAAACCCCATTTTTTTTCGCCAAAAAGTCGTGTTTTTATCTCAAGAGGTATTTTCATGAGCAAAAAGTGGGGGTTTCAGCCAACAGGTCACGCCGTCAGCGAAAAACCTGGTTTTGAGAGCCAAAATGGCCATTTTTCAGTTTTTTGGGCTAAAAAGCTTTTTTTTCCAGCAAAACAGTGTTTTGGACACCTAAAATGTGCTTTTCTCGTCCAAAACTTGCGTTGAGCTGTGAAAACGTGGTGTTTTGAGCGAAAGAAAATTCTCAGCAAATTTCAAATTTTCTCAGCAAAAAACAGTTTTTTGGACCAAAAAGCACCTTTACTCAGCCAAAACCCCATTTTTTTTCGCCAAAAAGTCGTGTTTTTATCTCAAGAGGTATTTTCATGAGCAAAAAGTGGGGGTTTCAGCCAACAGGTCACGCCGTCAGCGAAAAACCTGGTTTTGAGAGCCAAAATGGCCATTTTTCAGTTTTTTGGGCTAAAAAGCTTTTTTTTCCAGCAAAACAGTGTTTTGGACACCTAAAATGTGCTTTTCTCGTCCAAAACTTGCGTTGAGCAGTGAAAACGTGTTGTTTTGAGCAAAAGAAAATTCTCAGCAAATTTCAAATTTTCTCAGCAAAAAACAGTTTTTTGGACCAAAAAGCACCTTTACTCAGCCAAAACCCCATTTTTTTTCGCCAAAAAGTCGTGTTTTTATCTCAAGAGGTATTTTCATGAGCAAAAAGTGGGGGTTTCAGCCAACAGGTCACGCCGTCAGCGAAAAACCTGGTTTTGAGAGCCAAAATGGCCATTTTTCAGTTTTTTGGGCTAAAAAGCTTTTTTTTCCAGCAAAACAGTGTTTTGGACACCTAAAATGTGCTTTTCTCGTCCAAAACTTGCGTTGAGCAGTGAAAACGTGGTGTTTTGAGCAAAAGAAAATTCTCAGCAAATTTCAAATTTTCTCAGCAAAAAACAGTTTTTTGGACCAAAAAGCACCTTTACTCAGCCAAAACCCCATTTTTTTTCGCCAAAAAGTCGTGTTTTTATCTCAAGAGGTATTTTCATGAGCAAAAAGTGGGGGTTTCAGCCAACAGGTCACGCCGTCAGCGAAAAACCTGGTTTTGAGAGCCAAAATGGCCATTTTTCAGTTTTTTGGGCTAAAAAGCTTTTTTTTCCAGCAAAACAGTGTTTTGGACAACTAAAATGTGCTTTTCTCGTCGAAAACTTGCGTTTAGCAGTGAAAACGTGGTGTTTTGAGCAAAAGAAAATTCTCAGCAAATTTCAAATTTTCTCAGCAAAAAACAGTTTTTTGGACCAAAAAGCACCTTTACTCAGCCAAAACCCCATTTTTTTTCGCCAAAAAGTCGTGTTTTTATCTCAAGAGGTATTTTCATGAGCAAAAAGTGGGGGTTTCAGCCAACAGGTCACGCCGTCAGCGAAAAACCTGGTTTTGAGAGCCAAAATGGCCATTTTTCAGTTTTTTGGGCTAAAAAGCTTTTTTTTCCAGCAAAACAGTGTTTTGGACACCTAAAATGTGCTTTTCTCGTCCAAAACTTGCGTTGAGCTGTGAAAACGTGGTGTTTTGAGCAAAAGAAAATTCTCAGCAAATTTCAAATTTTCTCAGCAAAAAACAGTTTTTTGGACCAAAAAGCACCTTTACTCAGCCAAAACCCCATTTTTTTTCGCCAAAAAGTCGTGTTTTTATCTCAAGAGGTATTTTCATGAGCAAAAAGTGGGGGTTTCAGCCAACAGGTCACGCCGTCAGCGAAAAACCTGGTTTTGAGAGCCAAAATGGCCATTTTTCAGTTTTTTGGGCTAAAAAGCTTTTTTTTCCAGCAAAACAGTGTTTTGGACACCTAAAATGTGCTTTTCTCGTCCAAAACTTGCGTTGAGCAGTGAAAACGTGGTGTTTTGAGCAAAAGAAAATTCTCAGCAAATTTCAAATTTTCTCAGCAAAAAACAGTTTTTTGGACCAAAAAGCACCTTTACTCAGCCAAAACCCCATTTTTTTTCGCCAAAAAGTCGTGTTTTTATCTCAAGAGGTATTTTCATGAGCAAAAAGTGGGGGTTTCAGCCAACAGGTCACGCCGTCAGCGAAAAACCTGGTTTTGAGAGCCAAAATGGCCATTTTTCAGTTTTTTGGGCTAAAAAGCTTTTTTTTTCCAGCAAAACAGTGTTTTGGACACCAAAAATGTGCTTTTCTCGTCCAAAACTTGCGTTTAGCAGTGAAAACGTGGTGTTTTGAGCAAAAGAAAATTCTCAGCAAATTTCAAATTTTCTCAGCAAAAAACAGTTTTTTGGACCAAAAAGCACCTTTACTCAGCCAAAACCCCATTTTTTTTCGCCAAAAAGTCGTGTTTTTATCTCAAGAGGTATTTTCATGAGCAAAAAGTGGGGGTTTCAGCCAACAGGTCACGCCGTCAGCGAAAAACCTGGTTTTGAGAGCCAAAATGGCCATTTTTCAGTTTTTTGGGCTAAAAAGCTTTTTTTTCCAGCAAAACAGTGTTTTGGACAACTAAAATGTGCTTTTCTCGTCCAAAACTTGCGTTTAGCAGTGAAAACGTGGTGTTTTGAGCAAAAGAAAATTCTCAGCAAATTTCAAATTTTCTCAGCAAAAAACAGTTTTTTGGACCAAAAAGCACCTTTACTCAGCCAAAACCCCATTTTTTTTCGCCAAAAAGTCGTGTTTTTATCTCAAGAGGTATTTTCATGAGCAAAAAGTGGGGGTTTCAGCCAACAGGTCACGCCGTCAGCGAAAAACCTGGTTTTGAGAGCCAAAATGGCCATTTTTCAGTTTTTTGGGCTAAAAAGCTTTTTTTTCCAGCAAAACAGTGTTTTGGACACCTAAAATGTGCTTTTCTCGTCCAAAACTTGCGTTGAGCAGTGAAAACGTGGTGTTTTGAGCAAAAGAAAATTCTCAGCAAATTTCAAATTTTCTCAGCAAAAAACAGTTTTTTGGACCAAAAAGCACCTTTACTCAGCCAAAACCCCATTTTTTTTCGCCAAAAAGTCGTGTTTTTATCTCAAGAGGTATTTTCATGAGCAAAAAGTGGGGGTTTCAGCCAACAGGTCACGCCGTCAGCGAAAAACCTGGTTTTGAGAGCCAAAATGGCCATTTTTCAGTTTTTTGGGCTAAAAAGCTTTTTTTTCCAGCAAAACAGTGTTTTGGACACCTAAAATGTGCTTTTCTCGTCCAAAACTTGCGTTGAGCAGTGAAAACGTGGTGTTTTGAGCAAAAGAAAATTCTCAGCAAATTTCAAATTTTCTCAGCAAAAAACAGTTTTTTGGACCAAAAAGCACGTTTACTCAGCCAAAACCCCATTTTTTTTCGCCAAAAAGTCGTGTTTTTATCTCAAGAGGTATTTTCATGAGCAAAAAGTGGGGGTTTCAGCCAACAGGTCACGCCGTCAGCGAAAAACCTGGTTTTGAGAGCCAAAATGGCCATTTTTCAGTTTTTTGGGCTAAAAAGCTTTTTTTTCCAGCAAAACAGTGTTTTGGACACCTAAAATGTGCTTTTCTCGTCCAAAACTAGCGTTTAGCAGTGAAAACGTGGTGTTTTGAGCAAAAGAAAATTCTCAGCAAATTTCAAATTTTCTCAGCAAAAAACAGTTTTTTGGACCAAAAAGCATCTTTACTCAGCCAAAACCCCATTTTTTTTCGCCAAAAAGTCGTGTTTTTATCTCAAGAGGTATTTTCATGAGCAAAAAGTGGGGGTTTCAGCCAACAGGTCACGCCGTCAGCGAAAAACCTGGTTTTGAGAGCCAAAATGGCCATTTTTCAGTTTTTTGGGCTAAAAAGCTTTTTTTTCCAGCAAAATAGTGTTTTGGACACCTAAAATGTGCTTTTCTCGTCCAAAACTTGCGTTTAGCAGTGAAAACGTGGTGTTTTGAGCAAAAGAAAATTCTCAGCAAATTTCAAATTTTCTCAGCAAAAAACAGTTTTTTGGACCAAACAGCACCTTTACTCAGCCAAAACCGCATTTTTTTTCGCCAAAAAGTCGTGTTTTTATCTCAAGAGGTATTTTCATGAGCAAAAAGTGGGGGTTTCAGCCAACAGGTCACGCCGTCAGCGAAAAACCTGGTTTTGAGAGCCAAAATGGCCATTTTTCAGTTTTTTGGGCTAAAAAGCTTTTTTTTCCAGCAAAACAGTGTTTTGGACACCTAAAATGTGCTTTTCTCGTCCAAAACTTGCGTTGAGCAGTGAAAACGTGGTGTTTTGAGCGAAAGAAAATTCTCAGCAAATTTCAAATTTTCTCAGCAAAAAACAGTTTTTTGGACCAAAAAGCACCTTTACTCAGCCAAAACCCCATTTTTTTTCGCCAAAAAGTCGTGTTTTTATCTCAAGAGGTATTTTCATGAGCAAAAAGTGGGGATTTCAGCCAACAGGTCACGCCGTCAGCGAAAAACCTGGTTTTGAGAGCCAAAATGGCCATTTTTCAGTTTTTTGGGCTAAAAAGCTTTTTTTTCCAGCAAAACAGTGTTTTGGACACCTAAAATGTGCTTTTCTCGTCCAAAACTTGCGTTGAGCAGTGAAAACGTGTTGTTTTGAGCAAAAGAAAATTCTCAGCAAATTTCAAATTTTCTCAGCAAAAAACAGTTTTTTGGACCAAAAAGCACCTTTACTCAGCCAAAACCCCATTTTTTTTCGCCAAAAAGTCGTGTTTTTATCTCAAGAGGTATTTTCATGAGCAAAAAGTGGGGGTTTCAGCCAACAGGTCACGCCGTCAGCGAAAAACCTGGTTTTGAGAGCCAAAACGGCCATTTTTCAGTTTTTTGGGCTAAAAAGCTTTTTTTTCCAGCAAAACAGTGTTTTGGACACCTAAAATGTGCTTTTCTCGTCCAAAACTTGCGTTGAGCAGTGAAAACGTGGTGTTTTGAGCAAAAGAAAATTGTCAGCAAATTTCAAATTTTCTCAGCAAAAAACAGTTTTTTGGACCAAAAAGCACCTTTACTCAGCCAAAACCCCATTTTTTTTCGCCAAAAAGTCGTGTTTTTATCTCAAGAGGTATTTTCATGAGCAAAAAGTGGGGGTTTCAGCCAACAGGTCACGCCGTCAGCGAAAAACCTGGTTTTGAGAGCCAAAATGGCCATTTTTCAGTTTTTTGGGCTAAAAAGCTTTTTTTTCCAGCAAAACAGTGTTTTGGACACCTAAAATGTGCTTTTCTCGTCCAAAACTTGCGTTGAGCTGTGAAAACGTGGTGTTTTGAGCAAAAGAAAATTCTCAGCAAATTTCAAATTTTCTCAGCAAAAAACAGTTTTTTGGACCAAAAAGCACCTTTACTCAGCCAAAACCCCATTTTTTTTCGCCAAAAAGTCGTGTTTTTATCTCAAGAGGTATTTTCATGAGCAAAAAGTGGGGGTTTCAGCCAACAGGTCACGCCGTCAGCGAAAAACCTGGTTTTGAGAGCCAAAATGGCCATTTTTCAGTTTTTTGGGCTAAAAAGCTTTTTTTTCCAACAAAACAGTGTTTTGGACACCTAAAATGTGCTTTTCTCGTCCAAAACTTGCGTTGAGCAGTGAAAACGTGGTGTTTTGAGCAAAAGAAAATTCTCAGCAAATTTCAAATTTTCTCAGCAAAAAACAGTTTTTTGGACCAAAAAGCACCTTTACTCAGCCAAAACCCCATTTTTTTTCGCCAAAAAGTCGTGTTTTTATCTCAAGAGGTATTTTCATGAGCAAAAAGTGGGGGTTTCAGCCAACAGGTCACGCCGTCAGCGAAAAACCTGGTTTTGAGAGCCAAAATGGCCATTTTTCAGTTTTTTGGGCTAAAAAGCTTTTTTTTTCCAGCAAAACAGTGTTTTGGACACCAAAAATGTGCTTTTCTCGTCCAAAACTTGCGTTTAGCAGTGAAAACGTGGTGTTTTGAGCAAAAGAAAATTCTCAGCAAATTTCAAATTTTCTCAGCAAAAAACAGTTTTTTGGACCAAAAAGCACCTTTACTCAGCCAAAACCCCATTTTTTTTCGCCAAAAAGTCGTGTTTTTATCTCAAGAGGTATTTTCATGAGCAAAAAGTGGGGGTTTCAGCCAACAGGTCACGCCGTCAGCGAAAAACCTGGTTTTGAGAGCCAAAATGGCCATTTTTCAGTTTTTTGGGCTAAAAAGCTTTTTTTTCCAGCAAAACAGTGTTTTGGACAACTAAAATGTGCTTTCCTCGTCGAAAACTTGCGTTTAGCAGTGAAAACGTGGTGTTTTGAGCAAAAGAAAATTCTCAGCAAATTTCAAATTTTCTCAGCAAAAAACAGTTTTTTGGACCAAAAAGCACCTTTACTCACCCAAAACCCCATTTTTTTTCGCCAAAAAGTCGTGTTTTTATCTCAAGAGGTATTTTCATGAGCAAAAAGTGGGGGTTTCAGCCAACAGGTCACGCCGTCAGCGAAAAACCTGGTTTTGAGAGCCAAAATGGCCATTTTTCAGTTTTTTGGGCTAAAAAGCTTTTTTTTCCAGCAAAACAGTGTTTTGGACACCTAAAATGTGCTTTTCTCGTCCAAAACTTGCGTTGAGCAGTGAAAACGTGGTGTTTTGAGCAAAAGAAAATTCTCAGCAAATTTCAAATTTTCTCAGCAAAAAACAGTTTTTTGGACCAAAAAGCACGTTTACTCAGCCAAAACCCCATTTTTTTTCGCCAAAAAGTCGTGTTTTTATCTCAAGAGGTATTTTCATGAGCAAAAAGTGGGGGTTTCAGCCAACAGGTCACGCCGTCAGCGAAAAACCTGGTTTTGAGAGCCAAAATGGCCATTTTTCAGTTTTTTGGGCTAAAAAGCTTTTTTTCCCAGCAAAACAGTGTTTTGGACCCCTAAAATGTGCTTTTCTCGTCCAAAACTTGCGTTTAGCAGTGAAAACGTGGTGTTTTGAGCAAAAGAAAATTCTCAGCAAATTTCAAATTTTCTCAGCAAAAAACAGTTTTTTGGACCAAAAAGCACGTTTACTCAGCCAAAACCCCATTTTTTTTCGCCAAAAAGTCGTGTTTTTATCTCAAGAGGTATTTTCATGAGCAAAAAGTGGGGGTTTCAGCCAACAGGTCACGCCGTCAGCGAAAAACCTGGTTTTGAGAGCCAAAATGGCCATTTTTCAGTTTTTTGGGCTAAAAAGCTTTTTTTTCCAGCAAAACAGTGTTTTGGACACCTAAAATGTGCTTTTCTCGTCCAAAACTTGCGTTTAGCAGTGAAAACGTGGTGTTTTGAGCAAAAGAAAATTCTCAGCAAATTTCAAATTTTCTCAGCAAAAAACAGTTTTTTGGACCAAAAAGCATCTTTACTCAGCCAAAACCCCATTTTTTTTCGCCAAAAAGTCGTGTTTTTATCTCAAGAGGTATTTTCATGAGCAAAAAGTGGGGGTTTCAGCCAACAGGTCACGCCGTCAGCGAAAAACCTGGTTTTGAGAGCCAAAATGGCCATTTTTCAGTTTTTTGGGCTAAAAAGCTTTTTTTTCCAGCAAAATAGTGTTTTGGACACCTAAAATGTGCTTTTCTCGTCCAAAACTTGCGTTTAGCAGTGAAAACGTGGTGTTTTGAGCAAAAGAAAATTCTCAGCAAATTTCAAATTTTCTCAGCAAAAAACAGTTTTTTGGACCAAACAGCACCTTTACTCAGCCAAAACCCCATTTTTTTTCGCCAAAAAGTCGTGTTTTTATCTCAAGAGGTATTTTCATGAGCAAAAAGTGGGGGTTTCAGCCAACAGGTCACGCCGTCAGCGAAAAACCTGGTTTTGAGAGCCAAAATGGCCATTTTTCAGTTTTTTGGGCTAAAAAGCTTTTTTTTCCAGCAAAACAGTGTTTTGGACACCTAAAATGTGCTTTTCTCGTCCAAAACTTGCGTTGAGCAGTGAAAACGTGGTGTTTTGAGCAAAAGAAAATTCTCAGCAAATTTCAAATTTTCTCAGCAAAAAACAGTTTTTTGGACCAAAAAGCACGTTTACTCAGCCAAAACCCCATTTTTTTTCGCCAAAAAGTCGTGTTTTTATCTCAAGAGGTATTTTCATGAGCAAAAAGTGGGGGTTTCAGCCAACAGGTCACGCCGTCAGCGAAAAACCTGGTTTTGAGAGCCAAAATGGCCATTTTTCAGTTTTTTGGGCTAAAAAGCTTTTTTTTCCAGCAAAACAGTGTTTTGGACACCTAAAATGTGCTTTTCTCGTCCAAAACTTGCGTTGAGCAGTGAAAACGTGGTGTTTTGAGCAAAAGAAAATTCTCAGCAAATTTCAAATTTTCTCAGCAAAAAACAGTTTTTTGGACCAAAAAGCACCTTTACTCAGCCAAAACCCCATTTTTTTTCGCCAAAAAGTCGTGTTTTTATCTCAAGAGGTATTTTCATGAGCAAAAAGTGGGGGTTTCAGCCAACAGGTCACGCCGTCAGCGAAAAACCTGGTTTTGAGAGCCAAAATGGCCATTTTTCAGTTTTTTGGGCTAAAAAGCTTTTTTTTCCAGCAAAACAGTGTTTTGGACACCTAAAATGTGCTTTTCTCGTCCAAAACTTGCGTTGAGCAGTGAAAACGTGGTGTTTTGAGCAAAAGAAAATTCTCAGCAAATTTCAAATTTTCTCAGCAAAAAACAGTTTTTTGGACCAAAAAGCACCTTTACTCAGCCAAAACCCCATTTTTTTTCGCCAAAAAGTCGTGTTTTTATCTCAAGAGGTATTTTCATGAGCAAAAAGTGGGGGTTTCAGCCAACAGGTCACGCCGTCAGCGAAAAACCTGGTTTTGAGAGCCAAAATGGCCATTTTTCAGTCTTTTGGGCTAAAAAGCTTTTTTTTCCAGCAAAACAGTGTTTTGGACACCTAAAATGTGCTTTTCTCGTCCAAAACTTGCGTTGAGCAGTGAAAACGTGGTGTTTTGAGCAAAAGAAAATTCTCAGCAAATTTCAAATTTTCTCAGCAAAAAACAGTTTTTTGGACCAAAAAGCACCTTTACTCAGCCAAAACCCCATTTTTTTTCGCCAAAAAGTCGTGTTTTTATCTCAAGAGGTATTTTCATGAGCAAAAAGTGGGGGTTTCAGCCAACAGGTCACGCCGTCAGCGAAAAACCTGGTTTTGAGAGCCAAAATGGCCATTTTTCAGTTTTTTGGGCTAAAAAGCTTTTTTTCCAGCAAAACAGTGTTTTGGACACCTAAAATGTGCTTTTCTCGTCCAAAACTTGCGTTGAGCAGTGAAAACGTGGTGTTTTGAGCAAAAGAAAATTCTCAGCAAATTTCAAATTTTCTCAGCAAAAAACAGTTTTTTGGACCAAAAAGCACCTTTACTCAGCCAAAACCCCATTTTTTTTCGCCAAAAAGTCGTGTTTTTATCTCAAGAGGTATTTTCATGAGCAAAAAGTGGGGGTTTCAGCCAACAGGTCACGCCGTCAGCGAAAAACCTGGTTTTGAGAGCCAAAATGGCCATTTTTCAGTCTTTTGGGCTAAAAAGCTTTTTTTTCCAGCAAAACAGTGTTTTGGACACCTAAAATGTGCTTTTCTCGTCCAAAACTTGCGTTGAGCAGTGAAAACGTGGTGTTTTGAGCAAAAGAAAATTCTCAGCAAATTTCAAATTTTCTCAGCAAAAAACAGTTTTTTGGACCAAAAAGCACCTTTACTCAGCCAAAACCCCATTTTTTTTCGCCAAAAAGTCGTGTTTTTATCTCAAGAGGTATTTTCATGAGCAAAAAGTGGGGGTTTCAGCCAACAGGTCACGCCGTCAGCGAAAAACCTGGTTTTGAGAGCCAAAATGGCCATTTTTCAGTTTTTTGGGCTAAAAAGCTTTTTTTCCAGCAAAACAGTGTTTTGGACACCTAAAATGTGCTTTTCTCGTCCAAAACTTGCGTTGAGCAGTGAAAACGTGGTGTTTTGAGCAAAAGAAAATTCTCAGCAAATTTCAAATTTTCTCAGCAAAAAACAGTTTTTTGGACCAAAAAGCACCTTTACTCAGCCAAAACCGCATTTTTTTTCGCCAAAAAGTCGTGTTTTTATCTCAAGAGGTATTTTCATGAGCAAAAAGTGGGGGTTTCAGCCAACAGGTCACGCCGTCAGCGAAAAACCTGGTTTTGAGAGCGAAAATGGCCATTTTTCAGTCTTTTGGGCTAAAAAGCTTTTTTTTCCAGCAAAACAGTGTTTTGGACACCTAAAATGTGCTTTTCTCGTCCAAAACTTGCGTTGAGCAGTGAAAACGTGGTGTTTTGAGCAAAAGAAAATTCTCAGCAAATTTCAAATTTTCTCAGCAAAAAACAGTTTTTTGGACCAAAAAGCACCTTTACTCAGCCAAAACCCCATTTTTTTTCGCCAAAAAGTCGTGTTTTTATCTCAAGAGGTATTTTCATGAGCAAAAAGTGGGGGTTTCAGCCAACAGGTCACGCCGTCAGCGAAAAACCTGGTTTTGAGAGCCAAAATGGCCATTTTTCAGTTTTTTGGGCTAAAAAGCTTTTTTTCCAGCAAAACAGTGTTTTGGACACCTAAAATGTGCTTTTCTCGTCCAAAACTTGCGTTGAGCAGTGAAAACGTGGTGTTTTGAGCAAAAGAAAATTCTCAGCAAATTTCAAATTTTCTCAGCAAAAAACAGTTTTTTGGACCAAAAAGCACCTTTACTCAGCCAAAACCCCATTTTTTTTCGCCAAAAAGTCGTGTTTTTATCTCAAGAGGTATTTTCATGAGCAAAAAGTGGGGGTTTCAGCCAACAGGTCACGCCGTCAGCGAAAAACCTGGTTTTGAGAGCCAAAATGGCCATTTTTCAGTCTTTTGGGCTAAAAAGCTTTTTTTTCCAGCAAAACAGTGTTTTGGACACCTAAAATGTGCTTTTCTCGTCCAAAACTTGCGTTGAGCAGTGAAAACGTGGTGTTTTGAGCAAAAGAAAATTCTCAGCAAATTTCAAATTTTCTCAGCAAAAAACAGTTTTTTGGACCAAAAAGCACCTTTACTCAGCCAAAACCCCATTTTTTTTCGCCAAAAAGTCGTGTTTTTATCTCAAGAGGTATTTTCATGAGCAAAAAGTGGGGGTTTCAGCCAACAGGTCACGCCGTCAGCGAAAAACCTGGTTTTGAGAGCCAAAATGGCCATTTTTCAGTCTTTTGGGCTAAAAAGCTTTTTTTTCCAGCAAAACAGTGTTTTGGACACCTAAAATGTGCTTTTCTCGTCCAAAACTTGCGTTGAGCAGTGAAAACGTGGTGTTTTGAGCAAAAGAAAATTCTCAGCAAATTTCAAATTTTCTCAGCAAAAAACAGTTTTTTGGACCAAAAAGCACCTTTACTCAGCCAAAACCCCATTTTTTTTCGCCAAAAAGTCGTGTTTTTATCTCAAGAGGTATTTTCATGAGCAAAAAGTGGGGGTTTCAGCCAACAGGTCACGCCGTCAGCGAAAAACCTGGTTTTGAGAGCCAAAATGGCCATTTTTCAGTTTTTTGGGCTAAAAAGCTTTTTTTTCCAGCAAAACAGTGTTTTGGACACCTAAAATGTGCTTTTCTCGTCCAAAACTTGCGTTGAGCAGTGAAAACGTGGTGTTTTGAGCAAAAGAAAATTCTCAGCAAATTTCAAATTTTCTCAGCAAAAAACAGTTTTTTGGACCAAAAAGCACCTTTACTCAGCCAAAACCCCATTTTTTGTCGCCAAAAAGTCGTGTTTTTATCTCAAGAGGTATTTTCATGAGCAAAAAGTGGGGGTTTCAGCCAACAGGTCACGCCGTCAGCGAAAAACCTGGTTTTGAGAGCCAAAATGGCCATTTTTCAGTTTTTTGGGCTAAAAAGCTTTTTTTTCCAGCAAAACAGTGTTTTGGACACCTAAAATGTGCTTTTCTCGTCCAAAACTTGCGTTGAGCAGTGAAAACGTGGTGTTTTGAGCAAAAGAAAATTCTCAGCAAATTTCAAATTTTCTCAGCAAAAAACAGTTTTTTGGACCAAAAAGCACCTTTACTCAGCCAAAACCCCATTTTTTTTCGCCAAAAAGTCGTGTTTTTATCTCAAGAGGTATTTTCATGAGCAAAAAGTGGGGGTTTCAGCCAACAGGTCACGCCGTCAGCGAAAAACCTGGTTTTGAGAGCCAAAATGGCCATTTTTCAGTTTTTTGGGCTAAAAAGCTTTTTTTTCCAGCAAAACAGTGTTTTGGACACCTAAAATGTGCTTTTCTCGTCCAAAACTTGCGTTGAGCAGTGAAAACGTGGTGTTTTGAGCAAAAGAAAATTCTCAGCAAATTTCAAATTTTCTCAGCAAAAAACAGTTTTTTGGACCAAAAAGCACCTTTACTCAGCCAAAACCCCATTTTTTTTCGCCAAAAAGTCGTGTTTTTATCTCAAGAGGTATTTTCATGAGCAAAAAGTGGGGGTTTCAGCCAACAGGTCACGCCGTCAGCGAAAAACCTGGTTTTGAGAGCCAAAATGGCCATTTTTCAGTTTTTTGGGCTAAAAAGCTTTTTTTTCCAGCAAAACAGTGTTTTGGACACCTAAAATGTGCTTTTCTCGTCCAAAACTTGCGTTGAGCAGTGAAAACGTGGTGTTTTGAGCAAAAGAAAATTCTCAGCAAATTTCAAATTTTCTCAGCAAAAAACAGTTTTTTGGACCAAAAAGCACCTTTACTCAGCCAAAACCCCATTTTTTTTCGCCAAAAAGTCGTGTTTTTATCTCAAGAGGTATTTTCATGAGCAAAAAGTGGGGGTTTCAGCCAACAGGTCACGCCGTCAGCGAAAAACCTGGTTTTGAGAGCCAAAATGGCCATTTTTCAGTTTTTTGGGCTAAAAAGCTTTTTTTCCAGCAAAACAGTGTTTTGGACACCTAAAATGTGCTTTTCTCGTCCAAAACTTGCGTTGAGCAGTGAAAACGTGGTGTTTTGAGCAAAAGAAAATTCTCAGCAAATTTCAAATTTTCTCAGCAAAAAACAGTTTTTTGGACCAAAAAGCACCTTTACTCAGCCAAAACCCCATTTTTTTTCGCCAAAAAGTCGTGTTTTTATCTCAAGAGGTATTTTCATGAGCAAAAAGTGGGGGTTTCAGCCAACAGGTCACGCCGTCAGCGAAAAACCTGGTTTTGAGAGCCAAAATGGCCATTTTTCAGTTTTTTGGGCTAAAAAGCTTTTTGTCCCAGCAAAACAGTGTTTTGGACACCTAAAATGTGCTTTTCTCGTCCAAAACTTGCGTTGAGCAGTGAAAACGTGGTGTTTTGAGCAAAAGAAAATTCTCAGCAAATTTCAAATTTTCTCAGCAAAAAACAGTTTTTTGGACCAAAAAGCACCTTTACTCAGCCAAAACCCCATTTTTTTTCGCCAAAAAGTCGTGTTTTTATCTCAAGAGGTATTTTCATGAGCAAAAAGTGGGGGTTTCAGCCAACAGGTCACGCCGTCAGCGAAAAACCTGGTTTTGAGAGCCAAAATGGCCATTTTTCAGTTTTTTGGGCTAAAAAGCTTTTTTTTCCAGCAAAACAGTGTTTTGGACACCTAAAATGTGCTTTTCTCGTCCAAAACTTGCGTTGAGCAGTGAAAACGTGGTGTTTTGAGCAAAAGAAAATTCTCAGCAAATTTCAAATTTTCTCAGCAAAAAACAGTTTTTTGGACCAAAAAGCACCTTTACTCAGCCAAAACCGCATTTTTTTTCGCCAAAAAGTCGTGTTTTTATCTCAAGAGGTATTTTCATGAGCAAAAAGTGGGGGTTTCAGCCAACAGGTCACGCCGTCAGCGAAAAACCTGGTTTTGAGAGCCAAAATGGCCATTTTTCAGTTTTTTGGGCTAAAAAGCTTTTTTTTCCAGCAAAACAGTGTTTTGGACACCTAAAATGTGCTTTTCTCGTCCAAAACTTGCGTTGAGCAGTGAAAACGTGGTGTTTTGAGCAAAAGAAAATTCTCAGCAAATTTCAAATTTTCTCAGCAAAAAACAGTTTTTTGGACCAAAAAGCACCTTTACTCAGCCAAAACCCCATTTTTTTTCGCCAAAAAGTCGTGTTTTTATCTCAAGAGGTATTTTCATGAGCAAAAAGTGGGGGTTTCAGCCAACAGGTCACGCCGTCAGCGAAAAACCTGGTTTTGAGAGCCAAAATGGCCATTTTTCAGTTTTTTGGGCTAAAAAGCTTTTTTTCCAGCAAAACAGTGTTTTGGACACCTAAAATGTGCTTTTCTCGTCCAAAACTTGCGTTGAGCAGTGAAAACGTGGTGTTTTGAGCAAAAGAAAATTCTCAGCAAATTTCAAATTTTCTCAGCAAAAAACAGTTTTTTGGACCAAAAAGCACCTTTACTCAGCCAAAACCCCATTTTTTTTCGCCAAAAAGTCGTGTTTTTATCTCAAGAGGTATTTTCATGAGCAAAAAGTGGGGGTTTCAGCCAACAGGTCACGCCGTCAGCGAAAAACCTGGTTTTGAGAGCCAAAATGGCCATTTTTCAGTTTTTTGGGCTAAAAAGCTTTTTTTTCCAGCAAAACAGTGTTTTGGACACCTAAAATGTGCTTTTCTCGTCCAAAACTTGCGTTGAGCAGTGAAAACGTGGTGTTTTGAGCAAAAGAAAATTCTCAGCAAATTTCAAATTTTCTCAGCAAAAAACAGTTTTTTGGACCAAAAAGCACCTTTACTCAGCCAAAACCCCATTTTTTTTCGCCAAAAAGTCGTGTTTTTATCTCAAGAGGTATTTTCATGAGCAAAAAGTGGGGGTTTCAGCCAACAGGTCACGCCGTCAGCGAAAAACCTGGTTTTGAGAGCCAAAATGGCCATTTTTCAGTTTTTTGGGCTAAAAAGCTTTTTTTTCCAGCAAAACAGTGTTTTGGACACCTAAAATGTGCTTTTCTCGTCCAAAACTTGCGTTGAGCAGTGAAAACGTGGTGTTTTGAGCGAAAGAAAATTGTCAGCAAATTTCAAATTTTCTCAGCAAAAAACAGTTTTTTGGACCAAAAAGCACCTTTACTCAGCCAAAACCCCATTTTTTTTCGCCAAAAAGTCGTGTTTTTATCTCAAGAGGTATTTTCATGAGCAAAAAGTGGGGGTTTCAGCCAACAGGTCACGCCGTCAGCGAAAAACCTGGTTTTGAGAGCCAAAATGGCCATTTTTCAGTTTTTTGGGCTAAAAAGCTTTTTTTTCCAGCAAAACAGTGTTTTGGACACCTAAAATGTGCTTTTCTCGTCCAAAACTTGCGTTGAGCAGTGAAAACGTGGTGTTTTGAGCAAAAGAAAATTCTCAGCAAATTTCAAATTTTCTCAGCAAAAAACAGTTTTTTGGACCAAAAAGCACCTTTACTCAGCCAAAACCCCATTTTTTTTCGCCAAAAAGTCGTGTTTTTATCTCAAGAGGTATTTTCATGAGCAAAAAGTGGGGGTTTCAGCCAACAGGTCACGCCGTCAGCGAAAAACCTGGTTTTGAGAGCCAAAATGGCCATTTTTCAGTTTTTTGGGCTAAAAAGCTTTTTTTTCCAGCAAAATAGTGTTTTGGACACCTAAAATGTGCTTTTCACGTCCAAAACTTGCGTTTAGCAGTGAAAACGTGGTGTTTTGAGCGAAAGAAAATTGTCAGCAAATTTCAAATTTTCTCAGCAAAAAACAGTTTTTTGGACCAAAAAGCACCTTTACTCAGCCAAAACCCCATTTTTTTTCGCCAAAAAGTCGTGTTTTTATCTCAAGAGGTATTTTCATGAGCAAAAAGTGGGGGTTTCAGCCAACAGGTCACGCCGTCAGCGAAAAACCTGGTTTTGAGAGCCAAAATGGCCATTTTTCAGTTTTTTGGGCTAAAAAGCTTTTTTTTCCAGCAAAACAGTGTTTTGGACACCTAAAATGTGCTTTTCTCGTCCAAAACTTGCGTTGAGCAGTGAAAACGTGGTGTTTTGAGCAAAAGAAAATTGTCAGCAAATTTCAAATTTTCTCAGCAAAAAACAGTTTTTTGGACCAAAAAGCACCTTTACTCAGCCAAAACCCCATTTTTTTTCGCCAAAAAGTCGTGTTTTTATCTCAAGAGGTATTTTCATGAGCAAAAAGTGGGGGTTTCAGCCAACAGGTCACGCCGTCAGCGAAAAACCTGGTTTTGAGAGCCAAAATGGCCATTTTTCAGTTTTTTGGGCTAAAAAGCTTTTTTTTCCAGCAAAACAGTGTTTTGGACACCTAAAATGTGCTTTTCTCGTCCAAAACTTGCGTTGAGCAGTGAAAACGTGGTGTTTTGAGCAAAAGAAAATTCTCAGCAAATTTCAAATTTTCTCAGCAAAAAACAGTTTTTTGGACCAAAAAGCACCTTTACTCAGCCAAAACCCCATTTTTTTTCGCCAAAAAGTCGTGTTTTTATCTCAAGAGGTATTTTCATGAGCAAAAAGTGGGGGTTTCAGCCAACAGGTCACGCCGTCAGCGAAAAACCTGGTTTTGAGAGCCAAAATGGCCATTTTTCAGTTTTTTGGGCTAAAAAGCTTTTTTTTCCAGCAAAACAGTGTTTTGGACACCTAAAATGTGCTTTTCTCGTCCAAAACTTGCGTTTAGCAGTGAAAACGTGGTGTTTTGAGCAAAAGAAAATTCTCAGCAAAAAACAGTTTTTTGGACCAAAAAGCACCTTTACTCAGCCAAAACCCCATTTTTTTTCGCCAAAAAGTCGTGTTTTTATCTCAAGAGGTATTTTCATGAGCAAAAAGTGGGGGTTTCAGCCAACCGGTCACGCCGTCAGCGAAAAACCTGGTTTTGAGAGCCAAAATGGCCATTTTTCAGTTTTTTGGGCTAAAAAGCTTTTTTTCCCAGCAAAACAGTGTTTTGGACACCTAAAATGTGCTTTTCTCGTCCAAAACTTGCGTTGAGCAGTGAAAACGTGGTGTTTTGAGCAAAAAAAAATTCTCAGCAAATTTCAAATTTTCTCAGCAAAAAACAGTTTTTTGGACCAAAAAGCACCTTTACTCAGCCAAAACCCCATTTTTTTTCGCCAAAAAGTCGTGTTTTTATCTCAAGAGGTATTTTCATGAGCAAAAAGTGGGGGTTTCAGCCAACAGGTCACGCCGTCAGCGAAAAACCTGGTTTTGAGAGCCAAAATGGCCATTTTTCAGTTTTTTGGGCTAAAAAGCTTTTTTTTCCAGCAAAACAGTGTTTTGGACACCTAAAATGTGCTTTTCTCGTCCAAAACTTGCGTTGAGCAGTGAAAACGTGGTGTTTTGAGCAAAAGAAAATTGTCAGCAAATTTCAAATTTTCTCAGCAAAAAACAGTTTTTTGGACCAAAAAGCACCTTTACTCAGCCAAAACCCCATTTTTTTTCGCCAAAAAGTCGTGTTTTTATCTCAAGAGGTATTTTCATGAGCAAAAAGTGGGGGTTTCAGCCAACAGGTCACGCCGTCAGCGAAAAACCTGGTTTTGAGAGCCAAAATGGCCATTTTTCAGTTTTTTGGGCTAAAAAGCTTTTTTTCCCAGCAAAACAGTGTTTTGGACACCTAAAATGTGCTTTTCTCGTCCAAAACTTGCGTTTAGCAGTGAAAACGTGGTGTTTTGAGCAAAAGAAAATTGTCAGCAAATTTCAAATTTTCTCAGCAAAAAACAGTTTTTTGGACCAAAAAGCACCTTTACTCAGCCAAAACCCCATTTTTTTTCGCCAAAAAGTCGTGTTTTTATCTCAAGAGGTATTTTCATGAGCAAAAAGTGGGGGTTTCAGCCAACAGGTCACGCCGTCAGCGAAAAACCTGGTTTTGAGAGCCAAAATGGCCATTTTTCAGTTTTTTGGGCTAAAAAGCTTTTTTTTCCAGCAAAACAGTGTTTTGGACACCTAAAATGTGCTTTTCTCGTCCAAAACTTGCGTTGAGCAGTGAAAACGTGGTGTTTTGAGCAAAAGAAAATTTTCAGCAAATTTCAAATTTTCTCAGCAAAAAACAGTTTTTTGGACCAAAAAGCACCTTTACTCAGCCAAAACCCCATTTTTTTTCGCCAAAAAGTCGTGTTTTTATCTCAAGAGGTATTTTCATGAGCAAAAAGTGGGGGTTTCAGCCAACCGGTCACGCCGTCAGCGAAAAACCTGGTTTTGAGAGCCAAAATGGCCATTTTTCAGTTTTTTGGGCTAAAAAGCTTTTTTTCCCAGCAAAACAGTGTTTTGGACACCTAAAATGTGCTTTTCTCGTCCAAAACTTGCGTTGAGCAGTGAAAACGTGGTGTTTTGAGCAAAAAAAAATTCTCAGCAAATTTCAAATTTTCTCAGCAAAAAACAGTTTTTTGGACCAAAAAGCACCTTTACTCAGCCAAAACCCCATTTTTTTTCGCCAAAAAGTCGTGTTTTTATCTCAAGAGGTATTTTCATGAGCAAAAAGTGGGGGTTTCAGCCAACAGGTCACGCCGTCAGCGAAAAACCTGGTTTTGAGAGCCAAAATGGCCATTTTTCAGTTTTTTGGGCTAAAAAGCTTTTTTTTCCAGCAAAACAGTGTTTTGGACACCTAAAATGTGCTTTTCTCGTCCAAAACTTGCGTTGAGCAGTGAAAACGTGGTGTTTTGAGCAAAAGAAAATTGTCAGCAAATTTCAAATTTTCTCAGCAAAAAACAGTTTTTTGGACCAAAAAGCACCTTTACTCAGCCAAAACCCCATTTTTTTTCGCCAAAAAGTCGTGTTTTTATCTCAAGAGGTATTTTCATGAGCAAAAAGTGGGGGTTTCAGCCAACAGGTCACGCCGTCAGCGAAAAACCTGGTTTTGAGAGCCAAAATGGCCATTTTTCAGTTTTTTGGGCTAAAAAGCTTTTTTTCCCAGCAAAACAGTGTTTTGGACACCTAAAATGTGCTTTTCTCGTCCAAAACTTGCGTTTAGCAGTGAAAACGTGGTGTTTTGAGCAAAAGAAAATTGTCAGCAAATTTCAAATTTTCTCAGCAAAAAACAGTTTTTTGGACCAAAAAGCACCTTTACTCAGCCAAAACCCCATTTTTTTTCGCCAAAAAGTCGTGTTTTTATCTCAAGAGGTATTTTCATGAGCAAAAAGTGGGGGTTTCAGCCAACAGGTCACGCCGTCAGCGAAAAACCTGGTTTTGAGAGCCAAAATGGCCATTTTTCAGTTTTTTGGGCTAAAAAGCTTTTTTTTCCAGCAAAACAGTGTTTTGGACACCTAAAATGTGCTTTTCTCGTCCAAAACTTGCGTTTAGCAGTGAAAACGTGGTGTTTTGAGCAAAAGAAAATTGTCAGCAAATTTCAAATTTTCTCAGCAAAAAACAGTTTTTTGGACCAAAAAGCACCTTTACTCAGCCAAAACCGCATTTTTTTTCGCCAAAAAGTCGTGTTTTTATCTCAAGAGGTATTTTCATGAGCAAAAAGTGGGGGTTTCAGCCAACCGGTCACGCCGTCAGCGAAAAACCTGGTTTTGAGAGCCAAAATGGCCATTTTTCAGTTTTTTGGGCTAAAAAGCTTTTTTTCCCAGCAAAACAGTGTTTTGGACACCTAAAATGTGCTTTTCTCGTCCAAAACTTGCGTTGAGCAGTGAAAACGTGGTGTTTTGAGCAAAAAAAAATTCTCAGCAAATTTCAAATTTTCTCAGCAAAAAATAGTTTTTTGGACCAAAAAGCACCTTTACTCAGCCAAAACCCCATTTTTTTTCGCCAAAAAGTCGTGTTTTTATCTCAAGAGGTATTTTCATGAGCAAAAAGTGGGGGTTTCAGCCAACAGGTCACGCCATCAGCGAAAAACCTGGTTTTGAGAGCCAAAATGGCCATTTTTCAGTTTTTTGGGCTAAAAAGCTTTTTTTTCCAGCAAAACAGTGTTTTGGACACCTAAAATGTGCTTTTCTCGTCCAAAACTTGCGTTTAGCAGTGAAAACGTGGTGTTTTGAGCAAAAGAAAATTCTCAGCAAATTTCAAATTTTCTCAGCAAAAAACAGTTTTTTGGACCAAAAAGCACCTTTACTCAGCCAAAACCCCATTTTTTTTCGCCAAAAAGTCGTGTTTTTATCTCAAGAGGTATTTTCATGAGCAAAAAGTGGGGGTTTCAGCCAACAGGTCACGCCGTCAGCGAAAAACCTGGTTTTGAGAGCCAAAATGGCCATTTTTCAGTTTTTTGGGCTAAAAAGCTTTTTTTCCCAGCAAAACAGTGTTTTGGACACCTAAAATGTGCTTTTCTCGTCCAAAACTTGCGTTTAGCAGTGAAAACGTGGTGTTTTGAGCAAAAGAAAATTCTCAGCAAATTTCAAATTTTCTCAGCAAAAAACAGTTTTTTGGACCAAAAAGCACCTTTACTCAGCCAAAACCCCATTTTTTTTCGCCAAAAAGTCGTGTTTTTATCTCAAGAGGTATTTTCATGAGCAAAAAGCGGGGGTTTCAGCCAACAGGTCACGCCGTCAGCGAAAAACCTGGTTTTGAGAGCCAAAATGGCCATTTTTCAGTTTTTTGGGCTAAAAAGCTTTTTTTTCCAGCAAAACAGTGTTTTGGACACCTAAAATGTGCTTTTCTCGTCCAAAACTTGCGTTTAGCAGTGAAAACGTGGTGTTTTGAGCAAAAGAAAATTCTCAGCAAATTTCAAATTTTCTCAGCAAAAAACAGTTTTTTGGACCAAAAAGCACCTTTACTCAGCCAAAACCCCATTTTTTTTCGCCAAAAAGTCGTGTTTTTATCTCAAGAGGTATTTTCATGAGCAAAAAGTGGGGGTTTCAGCCAACAGGTCACGCCGTCAGCGAAAAACCTGGTTTTGAGAGCCAAAATGGCCATTTTTCAGTTTTTTGGGCTAAAAAGCTTTTTTTTCCAGCAAAACAGTGTTTTGGACACCTAAAATGTGCTTTTTTCGTCCAAAACTTGCGTTGAGCAGTGAAAACGTGGTGTTTTGAGCAAAAGAAAATTGTCAGCAAATTTCAAATTTTCTCAGCAAAAAACAGTTTTTTGGACCAAAAAGCACCTTTACTCAGCCAAAACCCCATTTTTTTTCGCCAAAAAGTCGTGTTTTTATCTCAAGAGGTATTTTCATGAGCAAAAAGTGGGGGTTTCAGCCAACAGGTCACGCCGTCAGCGAAAAACCTGGTTTTGAGAGCCAAAATGGCCATTTTTCAGTTTTTTGGGCTAAAAAGCTTTTTTTTCCAGCAAAACAGTGTTTTGGACACCTAAAATGTGCTTTTCTCGTCCAAAACTTGCGTTGAGCAGTGAAAACGTGGTGTTTTGAGCAAAAGAAAATTGTCAGCAAATTTCAAATTTTCTCAGCAAAAAACAGTTTTTTGGACCAAAAAGCACCTTTACTCAGCCAAAACCCCATTTTTTTTCGCCAAAAAGTCGTGTTTTTATCTCAAGAGGTATTTTCATGAGCAAAAAGTGGGGGTTTCAGCCAACAGGTCACGCCGTCAGCGAAAAACCTGGTTTTGAGAGCCAAAATGGCCATTTTTCAGTTTTTTGGGCTAAAAAGCTTTTTTTTCCAGCAAAACAGTGTTTTGGACACCTAAAATGTGCTTTTCTCGTCCAAAACTTGCGTTTAGCAGTGAAAACGTGGTGTTTTGAGCAAAAGAAAATTCTCAGCAAATTTCAAATTTTCTCAGCAAAAAACAGTTTTTTGGACCAAAAAGCACCTTTACTCAGCCAAAACCCCATTTTTTTTCGCCAAAAAGTCGTGTTTTTATCTCAAGAGGTATTTTCATGAGCAAAAAGTGGGGGTTTCAGCCAACAGGTCACGCCGTCAGCGAAAAACCTGGTTTTGAGAGCCAAAATGGCCATTTTTCAGTTTTTTGGGCTAAAAAGCTTTTTTTTCCAGCAAAACAGTGTTTTGGACACCTAAAATGTGCTTTTCTCGTCCAAAACTTGCGTTGAGCAGTGAAAACGTGGTGTTTTGAGCAAAAGAAAATTCTCAGCAAATTTCAAATTTTCTCAGCAAAAAACAGTTTTTTGGACCAAAAAGCACCTTTACTCAGCCAAAACCCCATTTTTTTTCGCCAAAAAGTCGTGTTTTTATCTCAAGAGGTATTTTCATGAGCAAAAAGTGGGGGTTTCAGCCAACAGGTCACGCCGTCAGCGAAAAACCTGGTTTTGAGAGCCAAAATGGCCATTTTTCAGTTTTTTGGGCTAAAAAGCTTTTTTTTCCAGCAAAACAGTGTTTTGGACACCTAAAATGTGCTTTTCTCGTCCAAAACTTGCGTTGAGCAGTGAAAACGTGGTGTTTTGAGCAAAAGAAAATTCTCAGCAAATTTCAAATTTTCTCAGCAAAAAACAGTTTTTTGGACCAAAAAGCACCTTTACTCAGCCAAAACCCCATTTTTTTTCGCCAAAAAGTCGTGTTTTTATCTCAAGAGGTATTTTCATGAGCAAAAGGTGGGGGTTTCAGCCAACAGGTCACGCCGTCAGCGAAAAACCTGGTTTTGAGAGCCAAAATGGCCATTTTTCAGTTTTTTGGGCTAAAAAGCTTTTTTTCCAGCAAAACAGTGTTTTGGACACCTAAAATGTGCTTTTCTCGTCCAAAACTTGCGTTGAGCAGTGAAAACGTGGTGTTTTGAGCAAAAGAAAATTGTCAGCAAATTTCAAATTTTCTCAGCAAAAAACAGTTTTTTGGACCAAAAAGCACCTTTACTCAGCCAAAACCCCATTTTTTTTCGCCAAAAAGTCGTGTTTTTATCTCAAGAGGTATTTTCATGAGCAAAAAGTGGGGGTTTCAGCCAACAGGTCACGCCGTCAGCGAAAAACCTGGTTTTGAGAGCCAAAATGGCCATTTTTCAGTTTTTTGGGCTAAAAAGCTTTTTTTTCCAGCAAAACAGTGTTTTGGACACCTAAAATGTGCTTTTCTCGTCCAAAACTTGCGTTTAGCAGTGAAAACGTGGTGTTTTGAGCAAAAGAAAATTCTCAGCAAATTTCAAATTTTTTCAGCAAAAAACAGTTTTTTGGACCAAAAAGCACCTTTACTCAGCCAAAACCCCATTTTTTTTCGCCAAAAAGTCGTGTTTTTATCTCAAGAGGTATTTTCATGAGCAAAAAGTGGGGGTTTCAGCCAACAGGTCACGCCGTCAGCGAAAAACCTGGTTTTGAGAGCCAAAATGGCCATTTTTCAGTTTTTTGGGCTAAAAAGCTTTTTTTTCCCAGCAAAACAGTGTTTTGGACACCTAATATGTGCTTTTCTCGTCCAAAACTTGCGTTTTGCAGTGAAAACGTGGTGTTTTGAGCAAAAGAAAATTGTCAGCAAATTTCAAATTTTCTCAGCAAAAAACAGTTTTTTGGACCAAAAAGCACCTTTACTCAGCCAAAACCCCATTTTTTTTCGCCAAAAAGTCGTGTTTTTATCTCAAGAGGTATTTTCATGAGCAAAAAGTGGGGGTTTCAGCCAACAGGTCACGCCGTCAGCGAAAAACCTGGTTTTGAGAGCCAAAATGGCCATTTTTCAGTTTTTTGGGCTAAAAAGCTTTTTTTCCCAGCAAAACAGTGTTTTGGACACCTAAAATGTGCTTTTCTCGTCCAAAACTTGCGTTGAGCAGTGAAAACGTGGTGTTTTGAGCAAAAGAAAATTCTCAGCAAATTTCAAATTTTCTCAGCAAAAAACAGTTTTTTGGACCAAAAAGCACC
Organism: Anthopleura xanthogrammica; assembly: GCA_964019055.1. Taxonomy (NCBI): domain Eukaryota; kingdom Metazoa; phylum Cnidaria; class Anthozoa; order Actiniaria; family Actiniidae; genus Anthopleura; species Anthopleura xanthogrammica. Next base: position 85,597 of record CAXHSA010000106.1, on the reverse strand, counting down.
TTTACTCAGCCAAAACCCCATTTTTTTTCGCCAAAAAGTCGTGTTTTTATCTCAAGAGGTATTTTCATGAGCAAAAAGTGGGGGTTTCAGCCAACAGGTCACGCCGTCAGCGAAAAACCTGGTTTTGAGAGCCAAAATGGCCATTTTTCAGTTTTTTGGGCTAAAAAGCTTTTTTTTCCAGCAAAACAGTGTTTTGGACACCTAAAATGTGCTTTTCTCGTCCAAAACTTGCGTTGAGCAGTGAAAACGTGGTGTTTTGAGCAAAAGAAAATTCTCAGCAAATTTCAAATTTTCTCAGCAAAAAACAGTTTTTTGGACCAAAAAGCACCTTTACTCAGCCAAAACCCCATTTTTTTTCGCCAAAAAGTCGTGTTTTTATCTCAAGAGGTATTTTCATGAGCAAAAAGTGGGGGTTTCAGCCAACAGGTCACGCCGTCAGCGAAAAACCTGGTTTTGAGAGCCAAAATGGCCATTTTTCAGTTTTTTGGGCTAAAAAGCTTTTTTTTCCAGCAAAACAGTGTTTTGGACACCTAAAGTGTGCTTTTCTCGTCCAAAACTTGCGTTTAGCAGTGAAAACGTGGTGTTTTGAGCAAAAGAAAATTCTCAGCAAATTTCAAATTTTCTCAGCAAAAAACAGTTTTTTGGACCAAAAAGCACCTTTACTCAGCCAAAACCCCATTTTTTTTCGCCAAAAAGTCGTGTTTTTATCTCAAGAGGTATTTTCATGAGCAAAAAGTGGGGGTTTCAGCCAACAGGTCACGCCGTCAGCGAAAAACCTGGTTTTGAGAGCCAAAATGGCCATTTTTCAGTTTTTTGGGCTAAAAAGCTTTTTTTTTCAGCAAAACAGTGTTTTGGACACCTAAAACGTGCTTTTCTCGTCCAAAACTTGCGTTGAGCAGTGAAAACGTGGTGTTTTGAGCAAAAGAAAATTCTCAGCAAATTTCAAATTTTCTCAGCAAAAAACAGTTTTTTGGACCAAAAAGCACCTTTACTCAGCCAAAACCCCATTTTTTTTCGCCAAAAAGTCGTGTTTTTATCTCAAGAGGTATTTTCATGAGCAAAAAGTGGGGGTTTCAGCCAACAGGTCACGCCGTCAGCGAAAAACCTGGTTTTGAGAGCCAAAATGGCCATTTTTCAGTTTTTTGGGCTAAAAAGCTTTTTTTTCCAGCAAAACAGTGTTTTGGACACCTAAAACGTGCTTTTCTCGTCCAAAACTTGCGTTGAGCAGTGAAAACGTGGTGTTTTGAGCAAAAGAAAATTCTCAGCAAATTTCAAATTTTCTCAGCAAAAAACAGTTTTTTGGACCAAAAAGCACCTTTACTCAGCCAAAACCCCATTTTTTTTCGCCAAAAAGTCGTGTTTTTATCTCAAGAGGTATTTTCATGAGCAAAAAGTGGGGGTTTCAGCCAACAGGTCACGCCGTCAGCGAAAAACCTGGTTTTGAGAGCCAAAATGGCCATTTTTCAGTTTTTTGGGCTAAAAAGCTTTTTTTTTCAGCAAAACAGTGTTTTGGACACCTAAAATGTGCTTTTCTCGTCCAAAACTTGCGTTGAGCAGTGAAAACGTGGTGTTTTGAGCAAAAGAAAATTCTCAGCAAATTTCAAATTTTCTCAGCAAAAAACAGTTTTTTGGACCAAAAAGCACCTTTACTCAGCCAAAACCCCATTTTTTTTCGCCAAAAAGTCGTGTTTTTATCTCAAGAGGTATTTTCATGAGCAAAAAGTGGGGGTTTCAGCCAACAGGTCACGCCGTCAGCGAAAAACCTGGTTTTGAGAGCCAAAATGGCCATTTTTCAGTTTTTTGGGCTAAAAAGCTTTTTTTTCCAGCAAAACAGTGTTTTGGACACCTAAAATGTGCTTTTCTCGTCCAAAACTTGCGTTGAGCAGTGAAAACGTGGTGTTTTGAGCAAAAGAAAATTCTCAGCAAATTTCAAATTTTCTCAGCAAAAAACAGTTTTTTGGACCAAAAAGCACCTTTACTCAGCCAAAACCCCATTTTTTTTCGCCAAAAAGTCGTGTTTTTATCTCAAGAGGTATTTTCATGAGCAAAAAGTGGGGGTTTCAGCCAACAGGTCACGCCGTCAGCGAAAAACCTGGTTTTGAGAGCCAAAATGGCCATTTTTCAGTTTTTTGGGCTAAAAAGCTTTTTTTTCCAGCAAAACAGTGTTTTGGACACCTAAAATGTGCTTTTCTCGTCCAAAACTTGCGTTTAGCAGTGAAAACGTGGTGTTTTGAGCAAAAGAAAATTGTCAGCAAATTTCAAATTTTCTCAGCAAAAAACAGTTTTTTGGACCAAAAAGCACCTTTACTCAGCCAAAACCCCATTTTTTTTCGCCAAAAAGTCGTGTTTTTATCTCAAGAGGTATTTTCATGAGCAAAAAGTGGGGGTTTCAGCCAACAGGTCACGCCGTCAGCGAAAAACCTGGTTTTGAGAGCCAAAATGGCCATTTTTCAGTTTTTTGGGCTAAAAAGCTTTTTTTTCCAGCAAAACAGTGTTTTGGACACCTAAAATGTGCTTTTCTCGTCCAAAACTTGCGTTGAGCAGTGAAAACGTGGTGTTTTGAGCAAAAGAAAATTCTCAGCAAATTTCAAATTTTCTCAGCAAAAAACAGTTTTTTGGACCAAAAAGCACCTTTACTCAGCCAAAACCCCATTTTTTTTCGCCAAAAAGTCGTGTTTTTATCTCAAGAGGTATTTTCATGAGCAAAAAGTGGGGGTTTCAGCCAACAGGTCACGCCGTCAGCGAAAAACCTGGTTTTGAGAGCCAAAATGGCCATTTTTCAGTTTTTTGGGCTAAAAAGCTTTTTTTTCCAGCAAAACAGTGTTTTGGACACCTAAAATGTGCTTTTCTCGTCCAAAACTTGCGTTGAGCAGTGAAAACGTGGTGTTTTGAGCCAAAAAAAATTGTCAGCAAATTTCAAATTTTCTCAGCAAAAAACAGTTTTTTGGACCAAAAAGCACCTTTACTCAGCCAAAACCCCATTTTTTTTCGCCAAAAAGTCGTGTTTTTATCTCAAGAGGTATTTTCATGAGCAAAAAGTGGGGGTTTCAGCCAACAGGTCACGCCGTCAGCGAAAAACCTGGTTTTGAGAGCCAAAATGGCCATTTTTCAGTTTTTTGGGCTAAAAAGCTTTTTTTTCCAGCAAAACAGTGTTTTGGACACCTAAAATGTGCTTTTCTCGTCCAAAACTTGCGTTGAGCAGTGAAAACGTGGTGTTTTGAGCCAAAAAAAATTGTCAGCAAATTTCAAATTTTCTCAGCAAAAAACAGTTTTTTGGACCAAAAAGCACCTTTACTCAGCCAAAACCCCATTTTTTTTCGCCAAAAAGTCGTGTTTTTATCTCAAGAGGTATTTTCATGAGCAAAAAGTGGGGGTTTCAGCCAACAGGTCACGCCGTCAGCGAAAAACCTGGTTTTGAGAGCCAAAATGGCCATTTTTCAGTTTTTTGGGCTAAAAAGCTTTTTTTCCCAGCAAAACAGTGTTTTGGACACCTAAAATGTGCTTTTCTCGTCCAAAACTTGCGTTTAGCAGTGAAAACGTGGTGTTTTGAGCAAAAGAAAATTCTCAGCAAATTTCAAATTTTCTCAGCAAAAAACAGTTTTTTGGACCAAAAAGCACCTTTACTCAGCCAAAACCCCATTTTTTTTCGCCAAAAAGTCGTGTTTTTATCTCAAGAGGTATTTTCATGAGCAAAAAGTGGGGGTTTCAGCCAACAGGTCACGCCGTCAGCGAAAAACCTGGTTTTGAGAGCCAAAATGGCCATTTTTCAGTTTTTTGGGCTAAAAAGCTTTTTTTTCCAGCAAAACAGTGTTTTGGACACCTAAAATGTGCTTTTCTCGTCCAAAACTTGCGTTGAGCAGTGAAAACGTGGTGTTTTGAGCAAAAGAAAATTCTCAGCAAATTTCAAATTTTCTCAGCAAAAAACAGTTTTTTGGACCAAAAAGCACCTTTACTCAGCCAAAACCCCATTTTTTTTCGCCAAAAAGTCGTGTTTTTATCTCAAGAGGTATTTTCATGAGCAAAAAGTGGGGGTTTCAGCCAACAGGTCACGCCGTCAGCGAAAAACCTGGTTTTGAGAGCCAAAATGGCCATTTTTCAGTTTTTTGGGCTAAAAAGCTTTTTTTTCCAGCAAAACAGTGTTTTGGACACCTAAAATGTGCTTTTCTCGTCCAAAACTTGCGTTGAGCAGTGAAAACGTGGTGTTTTGAGCAAAAGAAAATTGTCAGCAAATTTCAAATTTTCTCAGCAAAAAACAGTTTTTTGGACCAAAAAGCACCTTTACTCAGCCAAAACCCCATTTTTTTTCGCCAAAAAGTCGTGTTTTTATCTCAAGAGGTATTTTCATGAGCAAAAAGTGGGGGTTTCAGCCAACAGGTCACGCCGTCAGCGAAAAACCTGGTTTTGAGAGCCAAAATGGCCATTTTTCAGTTTTTTGGGCTAAAAAGCTTTTTTTTCCAGCAAAACAGTGTTTTGGACACCTAAAATGTGCTTTTCTCGTCCAAAACTTGCGTTGAGCAGTGAAAACGTGGTGTTTTGAGCAAAAGAAAATTCTCAGCAAATTTCAAATTTTCTCAGCAAAAAACAGTTTTTTGGACCAAAAAGCACCTTTACTCAGCCAAAACCCCATTTTTTTTCGCCAAAAAGTCGTGTTTTTATCTCAAGAGGTATTTTCATGAGCAAAAAGTGGGGGTTTCAGCCAACAGGTCACGCCGTCAGCGAAAAACCTGGTTTTGAGAGCCAAAATGGCCATTTTTCAGTTTTTTGGGCTAAAATGCTTTTTTTTCCAGCAAAACAGTGTTTTGGACACCTAAAATGTGCTTTTCTTGTCCAAAACTTGCGTTGAGCAGTGAAAACGTGGTGTTTTGAGCAAAAGAAAATTGTCAGCAAATTTCAAATTTTCTCAGCAAAAAACAGTTTTTTGGACCAAAAAGCACCTTTACTCAGCCAAAACCCCATTTTTTTTCGCCAAAAAGTCGTGTTTTTATCTCAAGAGGTATTTTCATGAGCAAAAAGTGGGGGTTTCAGCCAACAGGTCACGCCGTCAGCGAAAAACCTGGTTTTGAGAGCCAAAATGGCCATTTTTCAGTTTTTTGGGCTAAAAAGCTTTTTTTTCCAGCAAAACAGTGTTTTGGACACCTAAAATGTGCTTTTCTCGTCCAAAACTTGCGTTGAGCAGTGAAAACGTGGTGTTTTGAGCAAAAGAAAATTGTCAGCAAATTTCAAATTTTCTCAGCAAAAAACAGTTTTTTGGACCAAAAAGCACCTTTACTCAGCCAAAACCCCATTTTTTTTCGCCAAAAAGTCGTGTTTTTATCTCAAGAGGTATTTTCATGAGCAAAAAGTGGGGGTTTCAGCCAACAGGTCACGCCGTCAGCGAAAAACCTGGTTTTGAGAGCCAAAATGGCCATTTTTCAGTTTTTTGGGCTAAAAAGCTTTTTTTTCCAGCAAAACAGTGTTTTGGACACCTAAAATGTGCTTTTCTCGTCCAAAACTTGCGTTGAGCAGTGAAAACGTGGTGTTTTGAGCAAAAGAAAATTCTCAGCAAATTTCAAATTTTCTCAGCAAAAAACAGTTTTTTGGACCAAAAAGCACCTTTACTCAGCCAAAACCCCATTTTTTTTCGCCAAAAAGTCGTGTTTTTATCTCAAGAGGTATTTTCATGAGCAAAAAGTGGGGGTTTCAGCCAACAGGTCACGCCGTCAGCGAAAAACCTGGTTTTGAGAGCCAAAATGGCCATTTTTCAGTTTTTTGGGCTAAAAAGCTTTTTTTTCCAGCAAAACAGTGTTTTGGACACCTAAAATGTGCTTTTCTCGTCCAAAACTTGCGTTTAGCAGTGAAAACGTGGTGTTTTGAGCAAAAGAAAATTCTCAGCAAATTTCAAATTTTCTCAGCAAAAAACAGTTTTTTGGACCAAAAAGCACCTTTACTCAGCCAAAACCCCATTTTTTTTCGCCAAAAAGTCGTGTTTTTATCTCAAGAGGTATTTTCATGAGCAAAAAGTGGGGGTTTCAGCCAACAGGTCACGCCGTCAGCGAAAAACCTGGTTTTGAGAGCCAAAATGGCCATTTTTCAGTTTTTTGGGCTAAAAAGCTTTTTTTTCCAGCAAAACAGTGTTTTGGACACCTAAAATGTGCTTTTCTCGTCCAAAACTTGCGTTTAGCAGTGAAAACGTGGTGTTTTGAGCAAAAGAAAATTGTCAGCAAATTTCAAATTTTCTCAGCAAAAACAGTTTTTTGGACCAAAAAGCACCTTTACTCAGCTAAAACCCCATTTTTTTTCGCCAAAAAGTCGTGTTTTTATCTCAAGAGGTATTTTCATGAGCAAAAAGTGGGGGTTTCAGCCAACAGGTCACGCCGTCAGCGAAAAACCTGGTTTTGAGAGCCAAAATGGCCATTTTTCAGTTTTTTGGGCTAAAAAGCTTTTTTTTCCAGCAAAACAGTGTTTTGGACACCTAAAATGTGCTTTTCTCGTCCAAAACTTGCGTTTAGCAGTGAAAACGTGGTGTTTTGAGCAAAAGAAAATTCTCAGCAAATTTCAAATTTTCTCAGCAAAAAACAGTTTTTTGGACCAAAAAGCACCTTTACTCAGCCAAAACCCCATTTTTTTTCGCCAAAAAGTCGTGTTTTTATCTCAAGAGGTATTTTCATGAGCAAAAAGTGGGGGTTTCAGCCAACAGGTCACGCCGTCAGCGAAAAACCTGGTTTTGAGAGCCAAAATGGCCATTTTTCAGTTTTTTGGGCTAAAAAGCTTTTTTTTCCAGCAAAACAGTGTTTTGGACACCTAAAATGTGCTTTTCTCGTCCAAAACTTGCGTTGAGCAGTGAAAACGTGGTGTTTTGAGCAAAAGAAAATTGTCAGCAAATTTCAAATTTTCTCAGCAAAAAACAGTTTTTTGGACCAAAAAGCACCTTTACTCAGCCAAAACCCCATTTTTTTTCGCCAAAAAGTCGTGTTTTTATCTCAAGAGGTATTTTCATGAGCAAAAAGTGGGGGTTTCAGCCAACAGGTCACGCCGTCAGCGAAAAACCTGGTTTTGAGAGCCAAAATGGCCATTTTTCAGTTTTTTGGGCTAAAAAGCTTTTTTTTCCAGCAAAACAGTGTTTTGGACACCTAAAATGTGCTTTTCTCGTCCAAAACTTGCGTTGAGCAGTGAAAACGTGGTGTTTTGAGCAAAAGAAAATTCTCAGCAAATTTCAAATTTTCTCAGCAAAAAACAGTTTTTTGGACCAAAAAGCACCTTTACTCAGCCAAAACCCCATTTTTTTTTCGCCAAAAAGTCGTGTTTTTATCTCAAGAGGTATTTTCATGAGCAAAAAGTGGGGGTTTCAGCCAACAGGTCACGCCGTCAGCAAAAAACCTGGTTTTGAGAGCCAAAATGGCCATTTTTCAGTTTTTTGGGCTAAAAAGCTTTTTTTTCCAGCAAAACAGTGTTTTGGACACCTAAAATGTGCTTTTCTCGTCCAAAACTTGCGTTTAGCAGTGAAAACGTGGTGTTTTGAGCAAAAGAAAATTCTCAGCAAATTTCAAATTTTCTCAGCAAAAAACAGTTTTTTGGACCAAAAAGCACCTTTACTCAGCCAAAACCCCATTTTTTTTCGCCAAAAAGTCGTGTTTTTATCTCAAGAGGTATTTTCATGAGCAAAAAGTGGGGGTTTCAGCCAACAGGTCACGCCGTCAGCGAAAAACCTGGTTTTGAGAGCCAAAATGGCCATTTTTCAGTTTTTTGGGCTAAAAAGCTTTTTTTCCCAGCAAAACAGTGTTTTGGACACCTAAAATGTGCTTTTCTCGTCCAAAACTTGCGTTTAGCAGTGAAAACGTGGTGTTTTGAGCAAAAGAAAATTCTCAGCAAATTTCAAATTTTCTCAGCAAAAAACAGTTTTTTGGACCAAAAAGCACCTTTACTCAGCCAAAACCCCATTTTTTTTCGCCAAAAAGTCGTGTTTTTATCTCAAGAGGTATTTTCATGAGCAAAAAGTGGGGGTTTCAGCCAACAGGTCACGCCGTCAGCGAAAAACCTGGTTTTGAGAGCCAAAATGGCCATTTTTCAGTTTTTTGGGCTAAAAAGCTTTTTTTTCCAGCAAAACAGTGTTTTGGACACCTAAAATGTGCTTTTCTCGTCCAAAACTTGCGTTGAGCAGTGAAAACGTGGTGTTTTGAGCAAAAGAAAATTCTCAGCAAATTTCAAATTTTCTCAGCAAAAAACAGTTTTTTGGACCAAAAAGCACCTTTACTCAGCCAAAACCCCATTTTTTTTTCGCCAAAAAGTCGTGTTTTTATCTCAAGAGGTATTTTCATGAGCAAAAAGTGGGGGTTTCAGCCAACAGGTCACGCCGTCAGCGAAAAACCTGGTTTTGAGAGCCAAAATGGCCATTTTTCAGTTTTTTGGGCTAAAAAGCTTTTTTTTCCAGCAAAACAGTGTTTTGGACACCTAAAATGTGCTTTTCTCGTCCAAAACTTGCGTTTAGCAGTGAAAACGTGGTGTTTTGAGCAAAAGAAAATTCTCAGCAAATTTCAAATTTTCTCAGCAAAAAACAGTTTTTTGGACCAAAAAGCACCTTTACTCAGCCAAAACCCCATTTTTTTTCGCCAAAAAGTCGTGTTTTTATCTCAAGAGGTATTTTCATGAGCAAAAAGTGGGGGTTTCAGCCAACAGGTCACGCTGTCAGCGAAAAACCTGGTTTTGAGAGCCAAAATGGCCATTTTTCAGTTTTTTGGGCTAAAAAGCTTTTTTTTCCAGCAAAACAGTGTTTTGGACACCTAAAATGTGCTTTTCTCGTCCAAAACTTGCGTTGAGCAGTGAAAACGTGGTGTTTTTTTAGCAAAAGAAAATTCTCAGCAAATTTCAAATTTTCTCAGCAAAAAACAGTTTTTTGGACCAAAAAGCACCTTTACTCAGCCAAAACCCCATTTTTTTTCGCCAAAAAGTCGTGTTTTTATCTCAAGAGGTATTTTCATGAGCAAAAAGTGGGGGTTTCAGCCAACAGGTCACGCTGTCAGCGAAAAACCTGGTTTTGAGAGCCAAAATGGCCATTTTTCAGTTTTTTGGGCTAAAAAGCTTTTTTTTCCAGCAAAACAGTGTTTTGGACACCTAAAATGTGCTTTTCTCGTCCAAAACTTGCGTTGAGCAGTGAAAACGTGGTGTTTTTTTAGCAAAAGAAAATTCTCAGCAAATTTCAAATTTTCTCAGCAAAAAACAGTTTTTTGGACCAAAAAGCACCTTTACTCAGCCAAAACCCCATTTTTTTTCGCCAAAAAGTCGTGTTTTTATCTCAAGAGGTATTTTCATGAGCAAAAAGTGGGGGTTTCAGCCAACAGGTCACGCCGTCAGCGAAAAACCTGGTTTTGAGAGCCAAAATGGCCATTTTTCAGTTTTTTGGGCTAAAAAGCTTTTTTTTCCAGCAAAACAGTGTTTTGGACACCTAAAATGTGCTTTTCTCGTCCAAAACTTGCGTTGAGCAGTGAAAACGTGGTGTTTTGAGCAAAAGAAAATTCTCAGCAAATTTCAAATTTTCTCAGCAAAAAACAGTTTTTTGGACCAAAAAGCACCTTTACTCAGCCAAAACCCCATTTTTTTTTCGCCAAAAAGTCGTGTTTTTATCTCAAGAGGTATTTTCATGAGCAAAAAGTGGGGGTTTCAGCCAACAGGTCACGCCGTCAGCGAAAAACCTGGTTTTGAGAGCCAAAATGGCCATTTTTCAGTTTTTTGGGCTAAAAAGCTTTTTTTTCCAGCAAAACAGTGTTTTGGACACCTAAAATGTGCTTTTCTCGTCCAAAACTTGCGTTTAGCAGTGAAAACGTGGTGTTTTGAGCAAAAGAAAATTCTCAGCAAATTTCAAATTTTCTCAGCAAAAAACAGTTTTTTGGACCAAAAAGCACCTTTACTCAGCCAAAACCCCATTTTTTTTCGCCAAAAAGTCGTGTTTTTATCTCAAGAGGTATTTTCATGAGCAAAAAGTGGGGGTTTCAGCCAACAGGTCACGCTGTCAGCGAAAAACCTGGTTTTGAGAGCCAAAATGGCAATTTTTCAGTTTTTTGGGCTAAAAAGCTTTTTTTTCCAGCAAAACAGTGTTTTGGACACCTAAAATGTGCTTTTCTCGTCCAAAACTTGCGTTGAGCAGTGAAAACGTGGTGTTTTTTTAGCAAAAGAAAATTCTCAGCAAATTTCAAATTTTCTCAGCAAAAAACAGTTTTTTGGACCAAAAAGCACCTTTACTCAGCCAAAACCCCATTTTTTTTCGCCAAAAAGTCGTGTTTTTATCTCAAGAGGTATTTTCATGAGCAAAAAGTGGGGGTTTCAGCCAACAGGTCACGCTGTCAGCGAAAAACCTGGTTTTGAGAGCCAAAATGGCCATTTTTCAGTTTTTTGGGCTAAAAAGCTTTTTTTTCCAGCAAAACAGTGTTTTGGACACCTAAAATGTGCTTTTCTCGTCCAAAACTTGCGTTGAGCAGTGAAAACGTGGTGTTTTTTTAGCAAAAGAAAATTCTCAGCAAATTTCAAATTTTCTCAGCAAAAAACAGTTTTTTGGACCAAAAAGCACCTTTACTCAGCCAAAACCCCATTTTTTTTCGCCAAAAAGTCGTGTTTTTATCTCAAGAGGTATTTTCATGAGCAAAAAGTGGGGGTTTCAGCCAACAGGTCACGCCGTCAGCGAAAAACCTGGTTTTGAGAGCCAAAATGGCCATTTTTCAGTTTTTTGGGCTAAAAAGCTTTTTTTTCCAGCAAAACAGTGTTTTGGACACCTAAAATGTGCTTTTCTCGTCCAAAACTTGCGTTGAGCAGTGAAAACGTGGTGTTTTGAGCAAAAGAAAATTCTCAGCAAATTTCAAATTTTCTCAGCAAAAAACAGTTTTTTGGACCAAAAAGCACCTTTACTCAGCCAAAACCCCATTTTTTTTTCGCCAAAAAGTCGTGTTTTTATCTCAAGAGGTATTTTCATGAGCAAAAAGTGGGGGTTTCAGCCAACAGGTCACGCCGTCAGCGAAAAACCTGGTTTTGAGAGCCAAAATGGCCATTTTTCAGTTTTTTGGGCTAAAAAGCTTTTTTTTCCAGCAAAACAGTGTTTTGGACACCTAAAATGTGCTTTTCTCGTCCAAAACTTGCGTTTAGCAGTGAAAACGTGGTGTTTTGAGCAAAAGAAAATTCTCAGCAAATTTCAAATTTTCTCAGCAAAAAACAGTTTTTTGGACCAAAAAGCACCTTTACTCAGCCAAAACCCCATTTTTTTTCGCCAAAAAGTCGTGTTTTTATCTCAAGAGGTATTTTCATGAGCAAAAAGTGGGGGTTTCAGCCAACAGGTCACGCCGTCAGCGAAAAACCTGGTTTTGAGAGCCAAAATGGCCATTTTTCAGTTTTTTGGGCTAAAAAGCTTTTTTTTCCAGCAAAACAGTGTTTTGGACACCTAAAATGTGCTTTTCTCGTCCAAAACTTGCGTTGAGCAGTGAAAACGTGGTGTTTTGAGCAAAAGAAAATTGTCAGCAAATTTCAAATTTTCTCAGCAAAAAACAGTTTTTTGGACCAAAAAGCACCTTTACTCAGCCAAAACCCCATTTTTTTTCGCCAAAAAGTCGTGTTTTTATCTCAAGAGGTATTTTCATGAGCAAAAAGTGGGGGTTTCAGCCAACAGGTCACGCCGTCAGCGAAAAACCTGGTTTTGAGAGCCAAAATGGCCATTTTTCAGTTTTTTGGGCTAAAAAGCTTTTTTTTCCAGCAAAACAGTGTTTTGGACACCTAAAATGTGCTTTTCTCGTCCAAAACTTGCGTTGAGCAGTGAAAACGTGGTGTTTTGAGCAAAAGAAAATTGTCAGCAAATTTCAAATTTTCTCAGCAAAAAACAGTTTTTTGGACCAAAAAGCACCTTTACTCAGCCAAAACCCCATTTTTTTTCGCCAAAAAGTCGTGTTTTTATCTCAAGAGGTATTTTCATGAGCAAAAAGTGGGGGTTTCAGCCAACAGGTCACGCCGTCAGCGAAAAACCTGGTTTTGAGAGCCAAAATGGCCATTTTTCAGTTTTTTGGGCTAAAAAGCTTTTTTTTCCAGCAAAACAGTGTTTTGGACACCTAAAATGTGCTTTTCTCGTCCAAAACTTGCGTTGAGCAGTGAAAACGTGGTGTTTTGAGCAAAAGAAAATTCTCAGCAAATTTCAAATTTTCTCAGCAAAAAACAGTTTTTTGGACCAAAAAGCACCTTTACTCAGCCAAAACCGCATTTTTTTTCGCCAAAAAGTCGTGTTTTTATCTCAAGAGGTATTTTGATGAGCAAAAAGTGGGGGTTTCAGCCAACAGGTCACGCCGTCAGCGAAAAACCTGGTTTTGAGAGCCAAAATGGCCATTTTTCAGTTTTTTGGGCTAAAAAGCTTTTTTTTCCAGCAAAACAGTGTTTTGGACACCTAAAATGTGCTTTTCTCGTCCAAAACTTGCGTTGAGCAGTGAAAACGTGGTGTTTTGAGCAAAAGAAAATTCTCAGCAAATTTCAAATTTTCTCAGCAAAAAACAGTTTTTTGGACCAAAAAGCACCTTTACTCAGCCAAAACCCCATTTTTTTTCGCCAAAAAGTCGTGTTTTTATCTCAAGAGGTATTTTCATGAGCAAAAAGTGGGGGTTTCAGCCAACAGGTCACGCCGTCAGCGAAAAACCTGGTTTTGAGAGCCAAAATGGCCATTTTTCAGTTTTTTGGGCTAAAAAGCTTTTTTTTCCAGCAAAACAGTGTTTTGGACACCTAAAATGTGCTTTTCTCGTCCAAAACTTGCGTTGAGCAGTGAAAACGTGGTGTTTTGAGCAAAAGAAAATTCTCAGCAAATTTCAAATTTTCTCAGCAAAAAACAGTTTTTTGGACCAAAAAGCACCTTTACTCAGCCAAAACCCCATTTTTTTTCGCCAAAAAGTCGTGTTTTTATCTCAAGAGGTATTTTCATGAGCAAAAAGTGGGGGTTTCAGCCAACAGGTCACGCCGTCAGCGAAAAACCTGGTTTTGAGAGCCAAAATGGCCATTTTTCAGTTTTTTGGGCTAAAAAGCTTTTTTTTCCAGCAAAACAGTGTTTTGGACACCTAAAATGTGCTTTTCTCGTCCAAAACTTGCGTTGAGCAGTGAAAACGTGGTGTTTTGAGCAAAAGAAAATTCTCAGCAAATTTCAAATTTTCTCAGCAAAAAACAGTTTTTTGGACCAAAAAGCACCTTTACTCAGCCAAAACCCCATTTTTTTTCGCCAAAAAGTCGTGTTTTTATCTCAAGAGGTATTTTCATGAGCAAAAAGTGGGGGTTTCAGCCAACAGGTCACGCCGTCAGCGAAAAACCTGGTTTTGAGAGCCAAAATGGCCATTTTTCAGTTTTTTGGGCTAAAAAGCTTTTTTTTCCAGCAAAACAGTGTTTTGGACACCTAAAATGTGCTTTTCTCGTCCAAAACTTGCGTTGAGCAGTGAAAACGTTGTGTTTTGAGCAAAAGAAAATTCTCAGCAAATTTCAAATTTTCTCAGCAAAAAACAGTTTTTTGGACCAAAAAGCACCTTTACTCAGCCAAAACCCCATTTTTTTTTCGCCAAAAAGTCGTGTTTTTATCTCAAGAGGTATTTTCATGAGCAAAAAGTGGGGGTTTCAGCCAACAGGTCACGCCGTCAGCGAAAAACCTGGTTTTGAGAGCCAAAATGGCCATTTTTCAGTTTTTTGGGCTAAAAAGCTTTTTTTTCCAGCAAAACAGTGTTTTGGACACCTAAAATGTGCTTTTCTCGTCCAAAACTTGCGTTGAGCAGTGAAAACGTGGTGTTTTGAGCAAAAGAAAATTCTCAGCAAATTTCAAATTTTCTCAGCAAAAAACAGTTTTTTGGACCAAAAAGCACCTTTACTCAGCCAAAACCCCATTTTTTTTCGCCAAAAAGTCGTGTTTTTATCTCAAGAGGTATTTTCATGAGCAAAAAGTGGGGGTTTCAGCCAACAGGTCACGCCGTCAGCGAAAAACCTGGTTTTGAGAGCCAAAATGGCCATTTTTCAGTTTTTTGGGCTAAAAAGCTTTTTTTTCCAGCAAAACAGTGTTTTGGACACCTAAAATGTGCTTTTCTCGTCCACAACTTGCGTTTAGCAGTGAAAACGTGGTGTTTTGAGCAAAAGAAAATTCTCAGCAAATTTCAAATTTTCTCAGCAAAAAACAGTTTTTTGGACCAAAAAGCACCTTTACTCAGCCAAAACCCCATTTTTTTTCGCCAAAAAGTCGTGTTTTTATCTCAAGAGGTATTTTCATGAGCAAAAAGTGGGGGTTTCAGCCAACAGGTCACGCCGTCAGCGAAAAACCTGGTTTTGAGAGCCAAAATGGCCATTTTTCAGTTTTTTGGGCTAAAAAGCTTTTTTTTCCAGCAAAACAGTGTTTTGGACACCTAAAATGTGCTTTTCTCGTCCAAAACTTGCGTTGAGCAGTGAAAACGTGGTGTTTTGAGCAAAAGAAAATTGTCAGCAAATTTCAAATTTTCTCAGCAAAAAACAGTTTTTTGGACCAAAAAGCACCTTTACTCAGCCAAAACCCCATTTTTTTTCGCCAAAAAGTCGTGTTTTTATCTCAAGAGGTATTTTCATGAGCAAAAAGTGGGGGTTTCAGCCAACAGGTCACGCCGTCAGCGAAAAACCTGGTTTTGAGAGCCAAAATGGCCATTTTTCAGTTTTTTGGGCTAAAAAGCTTTTTTTTCCAGCAAAACAGTGTTTTGGACACCTAAAATGTGCTTTTCTCGTCCAAAACTTGCGTTTAGCAGTGAAAACGTGGTGTTTTGAGCAAAAGAAAATTCTCAGCAAATTTCAAATTTTCTCAGCAAAAAACAGTTTTTTGGACCAAAAAGCACCTTTACTCAGCCAAAACCCCATTTTTTTTCGCCAAAATGTCGTGTTTTTATCTCAAGAGGTATTTTCATGAGCAAAAAGTGGGGGTTTCAGCCAACAGGTCACGCCGTCAGCGAAAAACCTGGTTTTGAGAGCCAAAATGGCCATTTTTCAGTTTTTTGGGCTAAAAAGCTTTTTTTTCCAGCAAAACAGTGTTTTGGACACCTAAAATGTGCTTTTCTCGTCCAAAACTTGCGTTTAGCAGTAAAAACGTGGTGTTTTGAGCAAAAGAAAATTCTCAGCAAATTTCAAATTTTCTCAGCAAAAAACAGTTTTTTGGACCAAAAAGCACCTTTACTCAGCCAAAACCCCATTTTTTTTCGCCAAAAAGTCGTGTTTTTATCTCAAGAGGTATTTTCATGAGCAAAAAGTGGGGGTTTCAGCCAACAGGTCACGCCGTCAGCGAAAAACCTGGTTTTGAGAGCCAAAATGGCCATTTTTCAGTTTTTTGGGCTAAAAAGCTTTTTTTTCCAGCAAAACAGTGTTTTGGACACCTAAAATGTGCTTTTCTCGTCCAAAACTTGCGTTTAGCAGTGAAAACGTGGTGTTTTGAGCAAAAGAAAATTCTCAGCAAATTTCAAATTTTCTCAGCAAAAAACAGTTTTTTGGACCAAAAAGCACCTTTACTCAGCCAAAACCCCATTTTTTTTCGCCAAAAAGTCGTGTTTTTATCTCAAGAGGTATTTTCATGAGCAAAAAGTGGGGGTTTCAGCCAACAGGTCACGCCGTCAGCGAAAAACCTGGTTTTGAGAGCCAAAATGGCCATTTTTCAGTTTTTTGGGCTAAAAAGCTTTTTTTTCCAGCAAAACAGTGTTTTGGACACCTAAAATGTGCTTTTCTCGTCCAAAACTTGCGTTGAGCAGTGAAAACGTGGTGTTTTTTTAGCAAAAGAAAATTCTCAGCAAATTTCAAATTTTCTCAGCAAAAAACAGTTTTTTGGACCAAAAAGCACCTTTACTCAGCCAAAACCCCATTTTTTTTCGCCAAAAAGTCGTGTTTTTATCTCAAGAGGTATTTTCATGAGCAAAAAGTGGGGGTTTCAGCCAACAGGTCACGCTGTCAGCGAAAAACCTGGTTTTGAGAGCCAAAATGGCCATTTTTCAGTTTTTTGGGCTAAAAAGCTTTTTTTTCCAGCAAAACAGTGTTTTGGACACCTAAAATGTGCTTTTCTCGTCCAAAACTTGCGTTGAGCAGTGAAAACGTGGTGTTTTTTTAGCAAAAGAAAATTCTCAGCAAATTTCAAATTTTCTCAGCAAAAAACAGTTTTTTGGACCAAAAAGCACCTTTACTCAGCCAAAACCCCATTTTTTTTCGCCAAAAAGTCGTGTTTTTATCTCAAGAGGTATTTTCATGAGCAAAAAGTGGGGGTTTCAGCCAACAGGTCACGCCGTCAGCGAAAAACCTGGTTTTGAGAGCCAAAATGGCCATTTTTCAGTTTTTTGGGCTAAAAAGCTTTTTTTTCCAGCAAAACAGTGTTTTGGACACCTAAAATGTGCTTTTCTCGTCCAAAACTTGCGTTGAGCAGTGAAAACGTGGTGTTTTGAGCAAAAGAAAATTCTCAGCAAATTTCAAATTTTCTCAGCAAAAAACAGTTTTTTGGACCAAAAAGCACCTTTACTCAGCCAAAACCCCATTTTTTTTCGCCAAAAAGTCGTGTTTTTATCTCAAGAGGTATTTTCATGAGCAAAAAGTGGGGGTTTCAGCCAACAGGTCACGCCGTCAGCGAAAAACCTGGTTTTGAGTGCCAAAATGGCCATTTTTCAGTTTTTTGGGCTAAAAAGCTTTTTTTTCCAGCAAAACAGTGTTTTGGACACCTAAAATGTGCTTTTCTCGTCCAAAACTTGCGTTTAGCAGTGAAAACGTGGTGTTTTGAGCAAAAGAAAATTCTCAGCAAATTTCAAATTTTCTCAGCAAAAAACAGTTTTTTGGACCAAAAAGCACCTTTACTCAGCCAAAACCCCATTTTTTTTCGCCAAAAAGTCGTGTTTTTATCTCAAGAGGTATTTTCATGAGCAAAAAGTGGGGGTTTCAGCCAACAGGTCACGCCGTCAGCGAAAAACCTGGTTTTGAGAGCCAAAATGGCCATTTTTCAGTTTTTTGGGCTAAAAAGCTTTTTTTTCCAGCAAAACAGTGTTTTGGACACCTAAAATGTGCTTTTCTCGTCCAAAACTTGCGTTTAGCAGTGAAAACGTGGTGTTTTGAGCAAAAGAAAATTCTCAGCAAATTTCAAATTTTCTCAGCAAAAAACAGTTTTTTGGACCAAAAAGCACCTTTACTCAGCCAAAACCCCATTTTTTTTCGCCAAAAAGTCGTGTTTTTATCTCAAGAGGTATTTTCATGAGCAAAAAGTGGGGGTTTCAGCCAACAGGTCACGCCGTCAGCGAAAAACCTGGTTTTGAGAGCCAAAATGGCCATTTTTCAGTTTTTTGGGCTAAAAAGCTTTTTTTTCCAGCAAAACAGTGTTTTGGACACCTAAAATGTGCTTTTCTCGTCCAAAACTTGCGTTGAGCAGTGAAAACGTGGTGTTTTTTTAGCAAAAGAAAATTCTCAGCAAATTTCAAATTTTCTCAGCAAAAAACAGTTTTTTGGACCAAAAAGCACCTTTACTCAGCCAAAACCCCATTTTTTTTCGCCAAAAAGTCGTGTTTTTATCTCAAGAGGTATTTTCATGAGCAAAAAGTGGGGGTTTCAGCCAACAGGTCACGCTGTCAGCGAAAAACCTGGTTTTGAGAGCCAAAATGGCCATTTTTCAGTTTTTTGGGCTAAAAAGCTTTTTTTTCCAGCAAAACAGTGTTTTGGACACCTAAAATGTGCTTTTCTCGTCCAAAACTTGCGTTGAGCAGTGAAAACGTGGTGTTTTTTTAGCAAAAGAAAATTCTCAGCAAATTTCAAATTTTCTCAGCAAAAAACAGTTTTTTGGACCAAAAAGCACCTTTACTCAGCCAAAACCCCATTTTTTTTCGCCAAAAAGTCGTGTTTTTATCTCAAGAGGTATTTTCATGAGCAAAAAGTGGGGGTTTCAGCCAACAGGTCACGCCGTCAGCGAAAAACCTGGTTTTGAGAGCCAAAATGGCCATTTTTCAGTTTTTTGGGCTAAAAAGCTTTTTTTTCCAGCAAAACAGTGTTTTGGACACCTAAAATGTGCTTTTCTCGTCCAAAACTTGCGTTGAGCAGTGAAAACGTGGTGTTTTGAGCAAAAGAAAATTCTCAGCAAATTTCAAATTTTCTCAGCAAAAAACGGTTTTTTGGACCAAAAAGCACCTTTACTCAGCCAAAACCCCATTTTTTTCGCCAAAAAGTCGTGTTTTTATCTCAAGAGGTATTTTCATGAGCAAAAAGTGGGGGTTTCAGCCAACAGGTCACGCCGTCAGCGAAAAACCTGGTTTTGAGAGCCAAAATGGCCATTTTTCAGTTTTTTGGGCTAAAAAGCTTTTTTTTCCAGCAAAACAGTGTTTTGGACACCTAAAATGTGCTTTTCTCGTCCAAAACTTGCGTTGAGCAGTGAAAACGTGGTGTTTTTTTAGCAAAAGAAAATTCTCAGCAAATTTCAAATTTTCTCAGCAAAAAACAGTTTTTTGGACCAAAAAGCACCTTTACTCAGCCAAAACCCCATTTTTTTTCGCCAAAAAGTCGTGTTTTTATCTCAAGAGGTATTTTCATGAGCAAAAAGTGGGGGTTTCAGCCAACAGGTCACGCCGTCAGCGAAAAACCTGGTTTTGAGAGCCAAAATGGCCATTTTTCAGTTTTTTGGGCTAAAAAGCTTTTTTTTCCAGCAAAACAGTGTTTTGGACACCTAAAATGTGCTTTTCTCGTCCAAAACTTGCGTTGAGCAGTGAAAACGTGGTGTTTTGAGCAAAAGAAAATTCTCAGCAAATTTCAAATTTTCTCAGCAAAAAACAGTTTTTTGGACCAAAAAGCACCTTTACTCAGCCAAAACCCCATTTTTTTCGCCAAAAAGTCGTGTTTTTATCTCAAGAGGTATTTTCATGAGCAAAAAGTGGGGGTTTCAGCCAACAGGTCACGCCGTCAGCGAAAAACCTGGTTTTGAGAGCCAAAATGGCCATTTTTCAGTTTTTTGGGCTAAAAAGCTTTTTTTTCCAGCAAAACAGTGTTTTGGACACCTAAAATGTGCTTTTCTCGTCCAAAACTTGCGTTGAGCAGTGAAAACGTGGTGTTTTTTTAGCAAAAGAAAATTCTCAGCAAATTTCAAATTTTCTCAGCAAAAAACAGTTTTTTGGACCAAAAAGCACCTTTACTCAGCCAAAACCCCATTTTTTTTCGCCAAAAAGTCGTGTTTTTATCTCAAGAGGTATTTTCATGAGCAAAAAGTGGGGGTTTCAGCCAACAGGTCACGCCGTCAGCGAAAAACCTGGTTTTGAGAGCCAAAATGGCCATTTTTCAGTTTTTTGGGCTAAAAAGCTTTTTTTTCCAGCAAAACAGTGTTTTGGACACCTAAAATGTGCTTTTCTCGTCCAAAACTTGCGTTGAGCAGTGAAAACGTGGTGTTTTGAGCAAAAGAAAATTCTCAGCAAATTTCAAATTTTCTCAGCAAAAAACAGTTTTTTGGACCAAAAAGCACCTTTACTCAGCCAAAACCCCATTTTTTTCGCCAAAAAGTCGTGTTTTTATCTCAAGAGGTATTTTCATGAGCAAAAAGTGGGGGTTTCAGCCAACAGGTCACGCCGTCAGCGAAAAACCTGGTTTTGAGAGCCAAAATGGCCATTTTTCAGTTTTTTGGGCTAAAAAGCTTTTTTTTCCAGCAAAACAGTGTTTTGGACACCTAAAATGTGCTTTTCTCGTCCAAAACTTGCGTTGAGCAGTGAAAACGTGGTGTTTTTTTAGCAAAAGAAAATTCTCAGCAAATTTCAAATTTTCTCAGCAAAAAACAGTTTTTTGGACCAAAAAGCACCTTTACTCAGCCAAAACCCCATTTTTTTTCGCCAAAAAGTCGTGTTTTTATCTCAAGAGGTATTTTCATGAGCAAAAAGTGGGGGTTTCAGCCAACAGGTCACGCCGTCAGCGAAAAACCTGGTTTTGAGAGCCAAAATGGCCATTTTTCAGTTTTTTGGGCTAAAAAGCTTTTTTTTCCAGCAAAACAGTGTTTTGGACACCTAAAATGTGCTTTTCTCGTCCAAAACTTGCGTTGAGCAGTGAAAACGTGGTGTTTTGAGCAAAAGAAAATTCTCAGCAAATTTCAAATTTTCTCAGCAAAAAACAGTTTTTTGGACCAAAAAGCACCTTTACTCAGCCAAAACCCCATTTTTTTCGCCAAAAAGTCGTGTTTTTATCTCAAGAGGTATTTTCATGAGGAAAAAGTGGGGGTTTCAGCCAACAGGTCACGCCGTCAGCGAAAAACCTGGTTTTGAGAGCCAAAATGGCCATTTTTCAGTTTTTTGGGCTAAAAAGCTTTTTTTTCCAGCAAAACAGTGATTTGGACACCTAAAATGTGCTTTTCTCGTCCAAAACTTGCGTTGAGCAGTGAAAACGTGGTGTTTTTTTAGCAAAAGAAAATTCTCAGCAAATTTCAAATTTTCTCAGCAAAAAACAGTTTTTTGGACCAAAAAGCACCTTTACTCAGCCAAAACCCCATTTTTTTTCGCCAAAAAGTCGTGTTTTTATCTCAAGAGGTATTTTCATGAGCAAAAAGTGGGGGTTTCAGCCAACAGGTCACGCCGTCAGCGAAAAACCTGGTTTTGAGAGCCAAAATGGCCATTTTTCAGTTTTTTGGGCTAAAAAGCTTTTTTTTCCAGCAAAACAGTGTTTTGGACACCTAAAATGTGCTTTTCTCGTCCAAAACTTGCGTTGAGCAGTGAAAACGTGGTGTTTTGAGCAAAAGAAAATTCTCAGCAAATTTCAAATTTTCTCAGCAAAAAACAGTTTTTTGGACCAAAAAGCACCTTTACTCAGCCAAAACCCCATTTTTTTTCGCCAAAAAGTCGTGTTTTTATCTCAAGAGGTATTTTCATGAGCAAAAAGTGGGGGTTTCAGCCAACAGGTCACGCCGTCAGCGAAAAACCTGGTTTTGAGAGCCAAAATGGCCATTTTTCAGTTTTTTGGGCTAAAAAGCTTTTTTTTCCAGCAAAACAGTGTTTTGGACACCTAAAATGTGCTTTTCTCGTCCAAAACTTGCGTTGAGCAGTGAAAACGTGGTGTTTTGAGCAAAAGAAAATTCTCAGCAAATTTCAAATTTTCTCAGCAAAAAACAGTTTTTTGGACCAAAAAGCACCTTTACTCAGCCAAAACCCCATTTTTTTCGCCAAAAAGTCGTGTTTTTATCTCAAGAGGTATTTTCATGAGCAAAAAGTGGGGGTTTCAGCCAACAGGTCACGCCGTCAGCGAAAAACCTGGTTTTGAGAGCCAAAATGGCCATTTTTCAGTTTTTTGGGCTAAAAAGCTTTTTTTTCCAGCAAAACAGTGTTTTGGACACCTAAAATGTGCTTTTCTCGTCCAAAACTTGCGTTGAGCAGTGAAAACGTGGTGTTTTTTTAGCAAAAGAAAATTCTCAGCAAATTTCAAATTTTCTCAGCAAAAAACAGTTTTTTGGACCAAAAAGCACCTTTACTCAGCCAAAACCCCATTTTTTTTCGCCAAAAAGTCGTGTTTTTATCTCAAGAGGTATTTTCATGAGCAAAAAGTGGGGGTTTCAGCCAACAGGTCACGCCGTCAGCGAAAAACCTGGTTTTGAGAGCCAAAATGGCCATTTTTCAGTTTTTTGGGCTAAAAAGCTTTTTTTTCCAGCAAAACAGTGTTTTGGACACCTAAAATGTGCTTTTCTCGTCCAAAACTTGCGTTGAGCAGTGAAAACGTGGTGTTTTGAGCAAAAGAAAATTCTCAGCAAATTTCAAATTTTCTCAGCAAAAAACAGTTTTTTGGACCAAAAAGCACCTTTACTCAGCCAAAACCCCATTTTTTTCGCCAAAAAGTCGTGTTTTTATCTCAAGAGGTATTTTCATGAGCAAAAAGTGGGGGTTTCAGCCAACAGGTCACGCCGTCAGCGAAAAACCTGGTTTTGAGAGCCAAAATGGCCATTTTTCAGTTTTTTGGGCTAAAAAGCTTTTTTTTCCAGCAAAACAGTGTTTTGGACACCTAAAATGTGCTTTTCTCGTCCAAAACTTGCGTTGAGCAGTGAAAACGTGGTGTTTTTTGAGCAAAAGAAAATTCTCAGCAAATTTCAAATTTTCTCAGCAAAAAACAGTTTTTTGGACCAAAAAGCACCTTTACTCAGCCAAAACCCCATTTTTTTTCGCCAAAAAGTCGTGTTTTTATCTCAAGAGGTATTTTCATGAGCAAAAAGTGGGGGTTTCAGCCAACAGGTCACGCCGTCAGCGAAAAACCTGGTTTTGAGAGCCAAAATGGCCATTTTTCAGTTTTTTGGGCTAAAAAGCTTTTTTTTCCAGCAAAACAGTGTTTTGGACACCTAAAATGTGCTTTTCTCGTCCAAAACTTGCGTTGAGCAGTGAAAACGTGGTGTTTTGAGCAAAAGAAAATTCTCAGCAAATTTCAAATTTTCTCAGCAAAAAACAGTTTTTTGGACCAAAAAGCACCTTTACTCAGCCAAAACCCCATTTTTTTTCGCCAAAAAGTCGTGTTTTTATCTCAAGAGGTATTTTCATGAGCAAAAAGTGGGGGTTTCAGCCAACAGGTCACGCCGTCAGCGAAAAACCTGGTTTTGAGAGCCAAAATGGCCATTTTTCAGTTTTTTGGGCTAAAAAGCTTTTTTTTCCAGCAAAACAGTGTTTTGGACACCTAAAATGTGCTTTTCTCGTCCAAAACTTGCGTTGAGCAGTGAAAACGTGGTGTTTTGAGCAAAAGAAAATTCTCAGCAAATTTCAAATTTTCTCAGCAAAAAACAGTTTTTTGGACCAAAAAGCACCTTTACTCAGCCAAAACCCCATTTTTTTTCGCCAAAAAGTCGTGTTTTTATCTCAAGAGGTATTTTCATGAGCAAAAAGTGGGGGTTTCAGCCAACAGGTCACGCCGTCAGCGAAAAACCTGGTTTTGAGAGCCAAAATGGCCATTTTTCAGTTTTTTGGGCTAAAAAGCTTTTTTTTCCAGCAAAACAGTGTTTTGGACACCTAAAATGTGCTTTTCTCGTCCAAAACTTGCGTTGAGCAGTGAAAACGTGGTGTTTTGAGCAAAAGAAAATTCTCAGCAAATTTCAAATTTTCTCAGCAAAAAACAGTTTTTTGGACCAAAAAGCACCTTTACTCAGCCAAAACCCCATTTTTTTTCGCCAAAAAGTCGTGTTTTTATCTCAAGAGGTATTTTCATGAGCAAAAAGTGGGGGTTTCAGCCAACAGGTCACGCCGTCAGCGAAAAACCTGGTTTTGAGAGCCAAAATGGCCATTTTTCAGTTTTTTGGGCTAAAAAGCTTTTTTTTCCAGCAAAACAGTGTTTTGGACACCTAAAATGTGCTTTTCTCGTCCAAAACTTGCGTTGAGCAGTGAAAACGTGGTGTTTTGAGCAAAAGAAAATTCTCAGCAAATTTCAAATTTTCTCAGCAAAAAACAGTTTTTGGACCAAAAAGCACCTTTACTCAGCCAAAACCCCATTTTTTTTCGCCAAAAAGTCGTGTTTTTATCTCAAGAGGTATTTTCATGAGCAAAAAGTGGGGGTTTCAGCCAACAGGTCACGCCGTCAGCGAAAAACCTGGTTTTGAGAGCCAAAATGGCCATTTTTCAGTTTTTTGGGCTAAAAAGCTTTTTTTTTTCAGCAAAACAGTGTTTTGGACACCTAAAATGTGCTTTTCTCGTCCAAAACTTGCGTTTAGCAGTGAAAACGTGGTGTTTTGAGCAAAAGAAAATTCTCAGCAAATTTCAAATTTTCTCAGCAAAAAACAGTTTTTTGGACCAAAAAGCACCTTTACTCAGCCAAAACCCCATTTTTTTTCGCCAAAAAGTCGTGTTTTTATCTCAAGAGGTATTTTCATGAGCAAAAAGTGGGGGTTTCAGCCAACAGGTCACGCCGTCAGCGAAAAACCTGGTTTTGAGAGCCAAAATGGCCATTTTTCAGTTTTTTGGGCTAAAAAGCTTTTTTTTCCAGCAAAACAGTGTTTTGGACACCTAAAATGTGCTTTTCTCGTCCAAAACTTGCGTTGAGCAGTGAAAACGTGGTGTTTTGAGCAAAAGAAAATTCTCAGCAAATTTCAAATTTTCTCAGCAAAAAACAGTTTTTTGGACCAAAAAGCACCTTTACTCAGCCAAAACCCCATTTTTTTTCGCCAAAAAGTCGTGTTTTTATCTCAAGAGGTATTTTCATGAGCAAAAAGTGGGGGTTTCAGCCAACAGGTCACGCCGTCAGCGAAAAACCTGGTTTTGAGAGCCAAAATGGCCATTTTTCAGTTTTTTGGGCTAAAAAGCTTTTTTTTCCAGCAAAACAGTGTTTTGGACACCTAAAATGTGCTTTTCTCGTCCAAAACTTGCGTTGAGCAGTGAAAACGTGGTGTTTTGAGCAAAAGAAAATTCTCAGCAAATTTCAAATTTTCTCAGCAAAAAACAGTTTTTTGGACCAAAAAGCACCTTTACTCAGCCAAAACCCCATTTTTTTTCGCCAAAAAGTCGTGTTTTTATCTCAAGAGGTATTTTCATGAGCAAAAAGTGGGGGTTTCAGCCAACAGGTCACGCCGTCAGCGAAAAACCTGGTTTTGAGAGCCAAAATGGCCATTTTTCAGTTTTTTGGGCTAAAAAGCTTTTTTTTTCCAGCAAAACAGTGTTTTGGACACCTAAAATGTGCTTTTCTCGTCCAAAACTTGCGTTGAGCAGTGAAAACGTGGTGTTTTGAGCAAAAGAAAATTCTCAGCAAATTTCAAATTTTCTCAGCAAAAAACAGTTTTTTGGACCAAAAAGCACCTTTACTCAGCCAAAACCCCATTTTTTTTCGCCAAAAAGTCGTGTTTTTATCTCAAGAGGTATTTTCATGAGCAAAAAGTGGGGGTTTCAGCCAACAGGTCACGCCGTCAGCGAAAAACCTGGTTTTGAGAGCCAAAATGGCCATTTTTCAGTTTTTTGGGCTAAAAAGCTTTTTTTTTTCAGCAAAACAGTGTTTTGGACACCTAAAATGTGCTTTTCTCGTCCAAAACTTGCGTTTAGCAGTGAAAACGTGGTGTTTTGAGCAAAAGAAAATTCTCAGCAAATTTCAAATTTTCTCAGCAAAAAACAGTTTTTTGGACCAAAAAGCACCTTTACTCAGCCAAAACCCCATTTTTTTTCGCCAAAAAGTCGTGTTTTTATCTCAAGAGGTATTTTCATGAGCAAAAAGTGGGGGTTTCAGCCAACAGGTCACGCCGTCAGCGAAAAACCTGGTTTTGAGAGCCAAAATGGCCATTTTTCAGTTTTTTGGGCTAAAAAGCTTTTTTTTTCCAGCAAAACAGTGTTTTGGACACCTAAAATGTGCTTTTCTCGTCCAAAACTTGCGTTGAGCAGTGAAAACGTGGTGTTTTGAGCAAAAGAAAATTCTCAGCAAATTTCAAATTTTCTCAGCAAAAAACAGTTTTTTGGACCAAAAAGCACCTTTACTCAGCCAAAACCCCATTTTTTTTCGCCAAAAAGTCGTGTTTTTATCTCAAGAGGTATTTTCATGAGCAAAAAGTGGGGGTTTCAGCCAACAGGTCACGCCGTCAGCGAAAAACCTGGTTTTGAGAGCCAAAATGGCCATTTTTCAGTTTTTTGGGCTAAAAAGCTTTTTTTTCCCAGCAAAACAGTGTTTTGGACACCTAAAATGTGCTTTTCTCGTCCAAAACTTGCGTTGAGCAGTGAAAACGTGGTGTTTTGAGCAAAAGAAAATTCTCAGCAAATTTCAAATTTTCTCAGCAAAAAACAGTTTTTTGGACCAAAAAGCACCTTTACTCAGCCAAAACCCCATTTTTTTTCGCCAAAAAGTCGTGTTTTTATCTCAAGAGGTATTTTCATGAGCAAAAAGTGGGGGTTTCAGCCAACAGGTCACGCCGTCAGCGAAAGACCTGGTTTTGAGAGCCAAAATGGCCATTTTTCAGTTTTTTGGGCTAAAAAGCTTTTTTTTCCAGCAAAACCGTGATTTGGACACCTAAAATGTGCTTTTCTCGTCCAAAACTTGCGTTTAGCAGTGAAAACGTGGTGTTTTGAGCAAAAGAAAATTCTCAGCAAATTTCAAATTTTCTCAGCAAAAAACAGTTTTTTGGACCAAAAAGCACCTTTACTCAGCCAAAATCCCATTTTTTTTTTGCCAAAAGTCGTGTTTTTATCTCAAGAGGTATTTTCATGAGCAAAAAGTGGGGGTTTCAGCCAACAGGTCACGCCGTCAGCGAAAAACCTGGTTTTGAGAGTCAAAATGGCCATTTTTCAGTTTTTTGGGCTAAAAAGCTTTTTTTTCCAGCAAAACAGTGTTTTGGACACCTAAAATGTGCTTTTCTCGTCCAAAACTTGCGTTTAGCAGTGAAAACGTGGTGTTTTGAGCAAAAGAAAATTCTCAGCAAATTTCAAATTTTCTCAGCAAAAAACAGTTTTTTGGACCAAAAAGCACCTTTACTCAGCCAAAACCCCATTTTTTTTCGCCAAAAAGTCGTGTTTTTATCTCAAGAGGTATTTTCATGAGCAAAAAGTGGGGGTTTCAGCCAACAGGTCACGCCGTCAGCGAAAAACCTGGTTTTGAGAGCCAAAATGGCCATTTTTCAGTTTTTTGGGCTAAAAAGCTTTTTTTTTCCAGCAAAACAGTGTTTTGGACACCTAAAATGTGCTTTTCTCGTCCAAAACTTGCGTTGAGCAGTGAAAACGTGGTGTTTTGAGCAAAAGAAAATTCTCAGCAAATTTCAAATTTTCTCAGCAAAAAACAGTTTTTTGGACCAAAAAGCACCTTTACTCAGCCAAAACCCCATTTTTTTTCGCCAAAAAGTCGTGTTTTTATCTCAAGAGGTATTTTCATGAGCAAAAAGTGGGGGTTTCAGCCAACAGGTCACGCCGTCAGCGAAAGACCTGGTTTTGAGAGCCAAAATGGCCATTTTTCAGTTTTTTGGGCTAAAAAGCTTTTTTTTCCAGCAAAACCGTGATTTGGACACCTAAAATGTGCTTTTCTCGTCCAAAACTTGCGTTTAGCAGTGAAAACGTGGTGTTTTGAGCAAAAGAAAATTCTCAGCAAATTTGAAATTTTCTCAGCAAAAAACAGTTTTTTGGACCAAAAAGCACCTTTACTCAGCCAAAATCCCATTTTTTTTTTGCCAAAAAGTCGTGTTTTTATCTCAAGAGGTATTTTCATGAGCAAAAAGTGGGGGTTTCAGCCAACAGGTCACGGCGTCAGCGAAAAACCTGGTTTTGAGAGCCAAAATGGCCATTTTTCAGTTTTTTGGGCTAAAAAGCTTTTTTTTCCAGCAAAACAGTGTTTTGGACACCTAAAATGTGCTTTTCTCGTCCAAAACTTGCGTTTAGCAGTGAAAACGTGGTGTTTTGAGCAAAACAAAATTCTCAGCAAATTTCAAATTTTCTCAGCAAAAAACAGTTTTTGGACCAAAAAGCACCTTTACTCAGCCAAAACCCCATTTTTTTTCGCCAAAAAGTCGTGTTTTCATCTCAAGAGGTATTTTCATGAGCAAAAAGTGGGGGTTTCAGCCAACAGGTCACGCCGTCAGCGAAAAACCTGGTTTTGAGAGCCAAAATGGCCATTTTTCAGTTTTTTGGGCTAAAAAGCTTTTTTTTCCAGCAAAACAGTGTTTTGGACACCTAAAATGTGCTTTTCTCGTCCAAAACTTGCGTTGAGCAGTGAAAACGTGGTGTTTTGAGCAAAAGAAAATTCTCAGCAAATTTCAAATTTTCTCAGCAAAAAACAGTTTTTTGGACCAAAAAGCACCTTTACTCAGCCAAAACCCCATTTTTTTTCGCCAAAAAGTCGTGTTTTTATCTCAAGAGGTATTTTCATGAGCAAAAAGTGGGGGTTTCAGCCAACAGGTCACGCCGTCAGCGAAAAACCTGGTTTTGAGAGCCAAAATGGCCATTTTTCAGTTTTTTGGGCTAAAAAGCTTTTTTTTTCCAGCAAAACAGTGTTTTGGACACCTAAAATGTGCTTTTCTCGTCCAAAACTTGCGTTGAGCAGTGAAAACGTGGTGTTTTGAGCAAAAGAAAATTCTCAGCAAATTTCAAATTTTCTCAGCAAAAAACAGTTTTTGGACCAAAAAGCACCTTTACTCAGCCAAAACCCCATTTTTTTTCGCCAAAAAGTCGTGTTTTCATCTCAAGAGGTATTTTCATGAGCAAAAAGTGGGGGTTTCAGCCAACAGGTCACGCCGTCAGCGAAAAACCTGGTTTTGAGAGCCAAAATGGCCATTTTTCAGTTTTTTGGGCTAAAAAGCTTTTTTTTCCAGCAAAACAGTGTTTTGGACACCTAAAATGTGCTTTTCTCGTCCAAAACTTGCGTTGAGCAGTGAAAACGTGGTGTTTTGAGCAAAAGAAAATTCTCAGCAAATTTCAAATTTTCTCAGCAAAAAACAGTTTTTTGGACCAAAAAGCACCTTTACTCAGCCAAAACCCCATTTTTTTTCGCCAAAAAGTCGTGTTTTTATCTCAAGAGGTATTTTCATGAGCAAAAAGTGGGGGTTTCAGCCAACAGGTCACGCCGTCAGCGAAAAACCTGGTTTTGAGAGCCAAAATGGCCATTTTTCAGTTTTTTGGGCTAAAAAGCTTTTTTTTTCCAGCAAAACAGTGTTTTGGACACCTAAAATGTGCTTTTCTCGTCCAAAACTTGCGTTGAGCAGTGAAAACGTGGTGTTTTGAGCAAAAGAAAATTCTCAGCAAATTTCAAATTTTCTCAGCAAAAAACAGTTTTTTGGACCAAAAAGCACCTTTACTCAGCCAAAACCCCATTTTTTTTCGCCAAAAAGTCGTGTTTTTATCTCAAGAGGTATTTTCATGAGCAAAAAGTGGGGGTTTCAGCCAACAGGTCACGCCGTCAGCGAAAAACCTGGTTTTGAGAGCCAAAATGGCCATTTTTCAGTTTTTTGGGCTAAAAAGCTTTTTTTTCCAGCAAAACAGTGTTTTGGACACCTAAAATGTGCTTTTCTCGTCCAAAACTTGCGTTTAGCAGTGAAAACGTGGTGTTTTGAGCAAAAGAAAATTCTCAGCAAATTTCAAATTTTCTCAGCAAAAAACAGTTTTTTGGACCAAAAAGCACCTTTACTCAGCCAAAACCCCATTTTTTTCGCCAAAAAGTCGTGTTTTTATCTCAAGAGGTATTTTCATGAGCAAAAAGTGGGGGTTTCAGCCAACAGGTCACGCCGTCAGCGAAAAACCTGGTTTTGAGAGCCAAAATGGCCATTTTTCAGTTTTTTGGGCTAAAAAGCTTTTTTTTTCCAGCAAAACAGTGTTTTGGACACCTAAAATGTGCTTTTCTCGTCCAAAACTTGCGTTTAGCAGTGAAAACGTGGTGTTTTGAGCAAAAGAAAATTCTCAGCAAATTTCAAATTTTCTCAGCAAAAAACAGTTTTTTGGACCAAAAAGCACCTTTACTCAGCCAAAACCCCATTTTTTTTCGCCAAAAAGTCGTGTTTTTATCTCAAGAGGTATTTTCATGAGCAAAAAGTGGGGGTTTCAGCCAACAGGTCACGCCGTCAGCGAAAAACCTGGTTTTGAGAGCCAAAATGGCCATTTTTCAGTTTTTTGGGCTAAAAAGCTTTTTTTTCCAGCAAAACAGTGTTTTGGACACCTAAAATGTGCTTTTCTCGTCCAAAACTTGCGTTGAGCAGTGAAAACGTGGTGTTTTGAGCAAAAGAAAATTCTCAGCAAATTTCAAATTTTCTCAGCAAAAAACAGTTTTTTGGACCAAAAAGCACCTTTACTCAGCCAAAACCCCATTTGTTTTCGCCAAAAAGTCGTGTTTTTATCTCAAGAGGTATTTTCATGAGCAAAAAGTGGGGGTTTCAGCCAACAGGTCACGCCGTCAGCGAAAAACCTGGTTTTGAGAGCCAAAATGGCCATTTTTCAGTTTTTTGGGCTAAAAAGCTTTTTTTTCCAGCAAAACAGTGTTTTGGACACCTAAAATGTGCTTTTCTCGTCCAAAACTTGCGTTGAGCAGTGAAAACGTGGTGTTTTGAGCAAAAGAAAATTCTCAGCAAATTTCAAATTTTCTCAGCAAAAAACAGTTTTTTGGACCAAAAAGCACCTTTACTCAGCCAAAACCCTATTTTTTTTCGCCAAAAAGTCGTGTTTTTATCTCAAGAGGTATTTTCATGAGCAAAAAGTGGGGGTTTCAGCCAACAGGTCACGCCGTCAGCGAAAAACCTGGTTTTGAGAGCCAAAATGGCCATTTTTCAGTTTTTTGGGCTAAAAAGCTTTTTTTTCCAGCAAAACAGTGTTTTGGACACCTAAAATGTGCTTTTCTCGTCCAAAACTTGCGTTGAGCAGTGAAAACGTGGTGTTTTGAGCAAAAGAAAATTCTCAGCAAATTTCAAATTTTCTCAGCAAAAAACAGTTTTTTGGACCAAAAAGCACCTTTACTCAGCCAAAACCCCATTTTTTTTCGCCAAAAAGTCGTGTTTTTATCTCAAGAGGTATTTTCATGAGCAAAAAGTGGGGGTTTCAGCCAACAGGTCACGCCGTCAGCGAAAAACCTGGTTTTGAGAGCCAAAATGGCCATTTTTCAGTTTTTTGGGCTAAAAAGCTTTTTTTTCCAGCAAAACAGTGTTTTGGACACCTAAAATGTGCTTTTCTCGTCCAAAACTTGCGTTGAGCAGTGAAAACGTGGTGTTTTGAGCAAAAGAAAATTCTCAGCAAATTTCAAATTTTCTCAGCAAAAAACAGTTTTTTGGACCAAAAAGCACCTTTACTCAGCCAAAACCCCATTTTTTTTCGCCAAAAAGTCGTGTTTTTATCTCAAGAGGTATTTTCATGAGCAAAAAGTGGGGGTTTCAGCCAACAGGTCACGCCGTCAGCGAAAAACCTGGTTTTGAGAGCCAAAATGGCCATTTTTCAGTTTTTTGGGCTAAAAAGCTTTTTTTTCCAGCAAAACAGTGTTTTGGACACCTAAAATGTGCTTTTCTCGTCCAAAACTTGCGTTGAGCAGTGAACACGTGGTGTTTTGAGCAAAAGAAAATTCTCAGCAAATTTCAAATTTTCTCAGCAAAAAACAGTTTTTTGGACCAAAAAGCACCTTTACTCAGCCAAAACCCCATTTTTTTTCGCCAAAAAGTCGTGTTTTTATCTCAAGAGGTATTTTCATGAGCAAAAAGTGGGGGTTTCAGCCAACAGGTCACGCCGTCAGCGAAAAACCTGGTTTTGAGAGCCAAAATGGCCATTTTTCAGTTTTTTGGGCTAAAAAGCTTTTTTTTCCAGCAAAACAGTGTTTTGGACACCTAAAATGTGCTTTTCTCGTCCAAAACTTGCGTTGAGCAGTGAAAACGTGGTGTTTTGAGCAAAAGAAAATTCTCAGCAAATTTCAAATTTTCTCAGCAAAAAACAGTTTTTTGGACCAAAAAGCACCTTTACTCAGCCAAAACCCCATTTTTTTTCGCCAAAAAGTCGTGTTTTTATCTCAAGAGGTATTTTCATGAGCAAAAAGTGGGGGTTTCAGCCAACAGGTCACGCCGTCAGCGAAAAACCTGGTTTTGAGAGCCAAAATGGCCATTTTTCAGTTTTTTGGGCTAAAAAGCTTTTTTTTCCAGCAAAACAGTGTTTTGGACACCTAAAATGTGCTTTTCTCGTCCAAAACTTGCGTTGAGCAGTGAACACGTGGTGTTTTGAGCAAAAGAAAATTCTCAGCAAATTTCAAATTTTCTCAGCAAAAAACAGTTTTTTGGACCAAAAAGCACCTTTACTCAGCCAAAACCCCATTTTTTTTCGCCAAAAAGTCGTGTTTTTATCTCAAGAGGTATTTTCATGAGCAAAAAGTGGGGGTTTCAGCCAACAGGTCACGCCGTCAGCGAAAAACCTGGTTTTGAGAGCCAAAATGGCCATTTTTCAGTTTTTTGGGCTAAAAAGCTTTTTTTTCCAGCAAAACAGTGTTTTGGACACCTAAAATGTGCTTTTCTCGTCCAAAACTTGCGTTTAGCAGTGAACACGTGGTGTTTTGAGCAAAAGAAAATTCTCAGCAAATTTCAAATTTTCTCAGCAAAAAACAGTTTTTTGGACCAAAAAGCACCTTTACTCAGCCAAAACCCCATTTTTTTTCGCCAAAAAGTCGTGTTTTTATCTCAAGAGGTATTTTCATGAGCAAAAAGTGGGGGTTTCAGCCAACAGGTCACGCCGTCAGCGAAAAACCTGGTTTTGAGAGCCAAAATGGCCATTTTTCAGTTTTTTGGGCTAAAAAGCTTTTTTTTCCAGCAAAACAGTGTTTTGGACACCTAAAATGTGCTTTTCTCGTCCAAAACTTGCGTTGAGCAGTGAAAACGTGGTGTTTTGAGCAAAAGAAAATTCTCAGCAAATTTCAAATTTTCTCAGCAAAAAACAGTTTTTTGGACCAAAAAGCACCTTTACTCAGCCAAAACCCCATTTGTTTTCGCCAAAAAGTCGTGTTTTTATCTCAAGAGGTATTTTCATGAGCAAAAAGTGGGGGTTTCAGCCAACAGGTCACGCCGTCAGCGAAAAACCTGGTTTTGAGAGCCAAAATGGCCATTTTTCAGTTTTTTGGGCTAAAAAGCTTTTTTTTCCAGCAAAACAGTGTTTTGGACACCTAAAATGTGCTTTTCTCGTCCAAAACTTGCGTTGAGCAGTGAAAACGTGGTGTTTTGAGCAAAAGAAAATTCTCAGCAAATTTCAAATTTTCTCAGCAAAAAACAGTTTTTTGGACCAAAAAGCACCTTTACTCAGCCAAAACCCCATTTTTTTTCGCCAAAAAGTCGTGTTTTTATCTCAAGAGGTATTTTCATGAGCAAAAAGTGGGGGTTTCAGCCAACAGGTCACGCCGTCAGCGAAAAACCTGGTTTTGAGAGCCAAAATGGCCATTTTTCAGTTTTTTGGGCTAAAAAGCTTTTTTTTCCAGCAAAACAGTGTTTTGGACACCTAAAATGTGCTTTTCTCGTCCAAAACTTGCGTTGAGCAGTGAAAACGTGGTGTTTTGAGCAAAAGAAAATTCTCAGCAAATTTCAAATTTTCTCAGCAAAAAACAGTTTTTTGGACCAAAAAGCACCTTTACTCAGCCAAAACCCCATTTGTTTTCGCCAAAAAGTCGTGTTTTTATCTCAAGAGGTATTTTCATGAGCAAAAAGTGGGGGTTTCAGCCAACAGGTCACGCCGTCAGCGAAAAACCTGGTTTTGAGAGCCAAAATGGCCATTTTTCAGTTTTTTGGGCTAAAAAGCTTTTTTTTCCAGCAAAACAGTGTTTTGGACACCTAAAATGTGCTTTTCTCGTCCAAAACTTGCGTTGAGCAGTGAAAACGTGGTGTTTTGAGCAAAAGAAAATTCTCAGCAAATTTCAAATTTTCTCAGCAAAAAACAGTTTTTTGGACCAAAAAGCACCTTTACTCAGCCAAAACCCCATTTTTTTTCGCCAAAAAGTCGTGTTTTTATCTCAAGAGGTATTTTCATGAGCAAAAAGTGGGGGTTTCAGCCAACAGGTCACGCCGTCAGCGAAAAACCTGGTTTTGAGAGCCAAAATGGCCATTTTTCAGTTTTTTGGGCTAAAAAGCTTTTTTTTCCAGCAAAACAGTGTTTTGGACACCTAAAATGTGCTTTTCTCGTCCAAAACTTGCGTTGAGCAGTGAAAACGTGGTGTTTTGAGCAAAAGAAAATTCTCAGCAAATTTCAAATTTTCTCAGCAAAAAACAGTTTTTTGGACCAAAAAGCACCTTTACTCAGCCAAAACCCCATTTTTTTTCGCCAAAAAGTCGTGTTTTTATCTCAAGAGGTATTTTCATGAGCAAAAAGTGGGGGTTTCAGCCAACAGGTCACGCCGTCAGCGAAAAACCTGGTTTTGAGAGCCAAAATGGCCATTTTTCAGTTTTTTGGGCTAAAAAGCTTTTTTTTCCAGCAAAACAGTGTTTTGGACACCTAAAATGTGCTTTTCTCGGCCAAAACTTGCGTTTAGCAGTGAAAACGTGGTGTTTTGAGCAAAAGAAAATTCTCAGCAAATTTCAAATTTTCTCAGCAAAAAACAGCTTTTTGGACCAAAAAGCACCTTTACTCAGCCAAAACCCCATTTTTTTTCGCCAAAACGTCGTGTTTTTATCTCAAGAGGTATTTTCATGAGCAAAAAGTGGGGGTTTCAGCCAACAGGTCACGCCGTCAGCGAAAAACCTGGTTTTGAGAGCCAAAATGGCCATTTTTCAGTTTTTTGGGCTAAAAAGCTTTTTTTTTCCAGCAAAACAGTGTTTTGGACACCTAAAATGTGCTTTTCTCGTCCAAAACTTGCGTTGAGCAGTGAAAACGTGGTGTTTTGAGCAAAAGAAAATTCTCAGCAAATTTCAAATTTTCTCAGCAAAAAACAGTTTTTTGGACCAAAAAGCACCTTTACTCAGCCAAAACCCCATTTTTTTTCGCCAAAAAGTGGTGTTTTTATCTCAAGAGGTATTTTCATGAGCAAAAAGTGGGGGTTTCAGCCAACAGGTCACGCCGTCAGCGAAAAACCTGGTTTTGAGAGCCAAAATGGCCATTTTTCAGTTTTTTGGGCTAAAAAGCTTTTTTTTCCAGCAAAACAGTGTTTTGGACACCTAAAATGTGCTTTTCTCGTCCAAAACTTGCGTTGAGCAGTGAAAACGTGGTGTTTTGAGCAAAAGAAAATTCTCAGCAAATTTCAAATTTTCTCAGCAAAAAACAGTTTTTTGGACCAAAAAGCACCTTTACTCAGCCAAAACCCCATTTTTTTTCGCCAAAAAGTCGTGTTTTTATCTCAAGAGGTATTTTCATGAGCAAAAAGTGGGGGTTTCAGCCAACAGGTCACGCCGTCAGCGAAAAACCTGGTTTTGAGAGCCAAAATGGCCATTTTTCAGTTTTTTGGGCTAAAAAGCTTTTTTTTCCAGCAAAACAGTGTTTTGGACACCTAAAATGTGCTTTTCTCGTCCAAAACTTGCGTTGAGCAGTGAAAACGTGGTGTTTTGAGCAAAAGAAAATTCTCAGCAAATTTCAAATTTTCTCAGCAAAAAACAGTTTTTTGGACCAAAAAGCACCTTTACTCAGCCAAAACCCCATTTTTTTTCGCCAAAAAGTCGTGTTTTTATCTCAAGAGGTATTTTCATGAGCAAAAAGTGGGGGTTTCAGCCAACAGGTCACGCCGTCAGCGAAAAACCTGGTTTTGAGAGCCAAAATGGCCATTTTTCAGTTTTTTGGGCTAAAAAGCTTTTTTTTCCAGCAAAACAGTGTTTTGGACACCTAAAATGTGCTTTTCTCGTCCAAAACTTGCGTTGAGCAGTGAAAACGTGGTGTTTTGAGCAAAAGAAAATTCTCAGCAAATTTCAAATTTTCTCAGCAAAAAACAGTTTTTTGGACCAAAAAGCACCTTTACTCAGCCAAAACCCCATTTTTTTTCGCCAAAAAGTCGTGTTTTTATCTCAAGAGGTATTTTCATGAGCAAAAAGTGGGGGTTTCAGCCAACAGGTCACGCCGTCAGCGAAAAACCTGGTTTTGAGAGCCAAAATGGCCATTTTTCAGTTTTTTGGGCTAAAAAGCTTTTTTTTCCAGCAAAACAGTGTTTTGGACACCTAAAATGTGCTTTTCTCGTCCAAAACTTGCGTTGAGCAGTGAAAACGTGGTGTTTTGAGCAAAAGAAAATTCTCAGCAAATTTCAAATTTTCTCAGCAAAAAACAGTTTTTTGGACCAAAAAGCACCTTTACTCAGCCAAAACCCCATTTTTTTTCGCCAAAAAGTCGTGTTTTTATCTCAAGAGGTATTTTCATGAGCAAAAAGTGGGGGTTTCAGCCAACAGGTCACGCCGTCAGCGAAAAACCTGGTTTTGAGAGCCAAAATGGCCATTTTTCAGTTTTTTGGGCTAAAAAGCTTTTTTTTCCAGCAAAACAGTGTTTTGGACACCTAAAATGTGCTTTTCTCGTCCAAAACTTGCGTTGAGCAGTGAAAACGTGGTGTTTTGAGCAAAAGAAAATTCTCAGCAAATTTCAAATTTTCTCAGCAAAAAACAGTTTTTTGGACCAAAAAGCACCTTTACTCAGCCAAAACCCCATTTTTTTTCGCCAAAAAGTCGTGTTTTTATCTCAAGAGGTATTTTCATGAGCAAAAAGTGGGGGTTTCAGCCAACAGGTCACGCCGTCAGCGAAAAACCTGGTTTTGAGAGCCAAAATGGCCATTTTTCAGTTTTTTGGGCTAAAAAGCTTTTTTTTCCAGCAAAACAGTGTTTTGGACACCTAAAATGTGCTTTTCTCGTCCAAAACTTGCGTTGAGCAGTGAAAACGTGGTGTTTTGAGCAAAAGAAAATTCTCAGCAAATTTCAAATTTTCTCAGCAAAAAACAGTTTTTTGGACCAAAAAGCACCTTTACTCAGCCAAAACCCCATTTTTTTTCGCCAAAAAGTCGTGTTTTTAACTCAAGAGGTATTTTCATGAGCAAAAAGTGGGGGTTTCAGCCAACAGGTCACGCCGTCAGCGAAAAACCTGGTTTTGAGAGCCAAAATGGCCATTTTTCAGTTTTTTGGGCTAAAAAGCTTTTTTTTCCAGCAAAACAGTGTTTTGGACACCTAAAATGTGCTTTTCTCGGCCAAAACTTGCGTTTAGCAGTGAAAACGTGGTGTTTTGAGCAAAAGAAAATTCTCAGCAAATTTCAAATTTTCTCAGCAAAAAACAGCTTTTTTGACCAAAAAGCACCTTTACTCAGCCAAAACCCCATTTTTTTTCGCCAAAACGTCGTGTTTTTATCTCAAGAGGTATTTTCATGAGCAAAAAGTGGGGGTTTCAGCCAACAGGTCACGCCGTCAGCGAAAAACCTGGTTTTGAGAGCCAAAATGGCCATTTTTCAGTTTTTTGGGCTAAAAAGCTTTTTTTTTCCAGCAAAACAGTGTTTTGGACACCTAAAATGTGCTTTTCTCGTCCAAAACTTGCGTTGAGCAGTGAAAACGTGGTGTTTTGAGCAAAAGAAAATTCTCAGCAAATTTCAAATTTTCTCAGCAAAAAACAGTTTTTTGGACCAAAAAGCACCTTTACTCAGCCAAAACCCCATTTTTTTTCGCCAAAAAGTCGTGTTTTTATCTCAAGAGGTATTTTCATGAGCAAAAAGTGGGGGTTTCAGCCAACAGGTCACGCCGTCAGCGAAAAACCTGGTTTTGAGAGCCAAAATGGCCATTTTTCAGTTTTTTGGGCTAAAAAGCTTTTTATTCCAGCAAAACAGTGTTTTGGACACCTAAAATGTGCTTTTCTCGTCCAAAACTTGCGTTGAGCAGTGAAAACGTGGTGTTTTGAGCAAAAGAAAATTCTCAGCAAATTTCAAATTTTCTCAGCAAAAAACAGTTTTTTGGACCAAAAAGCACCTTTACTCAGCCAAAACCCCATTTTTTTTCGCCAAAAAGTCGTGTTTTTATCTCAAGAGGTATTTTCATGAGCAAAAAGTGGGGGTTTCAGCCAACAGGTCACGCCGTCAGCGAAAAACCTGGTTTTGAGAGCCAAAATGGCCATTTTTCAGTTTTTTGGGCTAAAAAGCTTTTTTTTCCAGCAAAACAGTGTTTTGGACACCTAAAATGTGCTTTTCTCGTCCAAAACTTGCGTTGAGCAGTGAACACGTGGTGTTTTGAGCAAAAGAAAATTCTCAGCAAATTTCAAATTTTCTCAGCAAAAAACAGTTTTTTGGACCAAAAAGCACCTTTACTCAGCCAAAACCCCATTTTTTTTCGCCAAAAAGTCGTGTTTTTATCTCAAGAGGTATTTTCATGAGCAAAAAGTGGGGGTTTCAGCCAACAGGTCACGCCGTCAGCGAAAAACCTGGTTTTGAGAGCCAAAATGGCCATTTTTCAGTTTTTTGGGCTAAAAAGCTTTTTTTTCCAGCAAAACAGTGTTTTGGACACCTAAAATGTGCTTTTCTCGTCCAAAACTTGCGTTGAGCAGTGAACACGTGGTGTTTTGAGCAAAAGAAAATTCTCAGCAAATTTCAAATTTTCTCAGCAAAAAACAGTTTTTTGGACCAAAAAGCACCTTTACTCAGCCAAAACCCCATTTTTTTTCGCCAAAAAGTCGTGTTTTTATCTCAAGAGGTATTTTCATGAGCAAACAGTGGGGGTTTCAGCCAACAGGTCACGCCGTCAGCGAAAAACCTGGTTTTGAGAGCCAAAATGGCCATTTTTCAGTTTTTTGGGCTAAAAAGCTTTTTTTTCCAGCAAAACAGTGTTTTGGACACCTAAAATGTGCTTTTCTCGTCCAAAACTTGCGTTGAGCAGTGAACACGTGGTGTTTTGAGCAAAAGAAAATTCTCAGCAAATTTCAAATTTTCTCAGCAAAAAACAGTTTTTTGGACCAAAAAGCACCTTTACTCAGCCAAAACCCCATTTTTTTTCGCCAAAAAGTCGTGTTTTTATCTCAAGAGGTATTTTCATGAGCAAAAAGTGGGGGTTTCAGCCAACAGGTCACGCCGTCAGCGAAAAACCTGGTTTTGAGAGCCAAAATGGCCATTTTTCAGTTTTTTGGGCTAAAAAGCTTTTTTTTCCAGCAAAACAGTGTTTTGGACACCTAAAATGTGCTTTTCTCGTCCAAAACTTGCGTTGAGCAGTGAAAACGTGGTGTTTTGAGCAAAAGAAAATTCTCAGCAAATTTCAAATTTTCTCAGCAAAAAACAGTTTTTTGGACCAAAAAGCACCTTTACTCAGCCAAAACCCCATTTTTTTTCGCCAAAAAGTCGTGTTTTTATCTCAAGAGGTATTTTCATGAGCAAAAAGTGGGGGTTTCAGCCAACAGGTCACGCCGTCAGCGAAAAACCTGGTTTTGAGAGCCAAAATGGCCATTTTTCAGTTTTTTGGGCTAAAAAGCTTTTTTTTCCAGCAAAACAGTGTTTTGGACACCTAAAATGTGCTTTTCTCGTCCAAAACTTGCGTTGAGCAGTGAAAACGTGGTGTTTTGAGCAAAAGAAAATTCTCAGCAAATTTCAAATTTTCTCAGCAAAAAACAGTTTTTTGGACCAAAAAGCACCTTTACTCAGCCAAAACCCCATTTTTTTTCGCCAAAAAGTCGTGTTTTTATCTCAAGAGGTATTTTCATGAGCAAAAAGTGGGGGTTTCAGCCAACAGGTCACGCCGTCAGCGAAAAACCTGGTTTTGAGAGCCAAAATGGCCATTTTTCAGTTTTTTAGGCTAAAAAGCTTTTTTTTCCAGCAAAACAGTGTTTTGGACACCTAAAATGTGCTTTTCTCGTCCAAAACTTGCGTTTAGCAGTGAAAACGTGGTGTTTTGAGCAAAAGAAAATTCTCAGCAAATTTCAAATTTTCTCAGCAAAAAACAGTTTTTTGGACCAAAAAGCACCTTTACTCAGCCAAAACCCCATTTTTTTTCGCCAAAAAGTCGTGTTTTTATCTCAAGAGGTATTTTCATGAGCAAAAAGTGGGGGTTTCAGCCAACAGGTCACGCCGTCAGCGAAAAACCTGGTTTTGAGAGCCAAAATGGCCATTTTTCAGTTTTTTGGGCTAAAAAGCTTTTTTTTCCAGCAAAACAGTGTTTTGGACACCTAAAATGTGCTTTTCTCGTCCAAAACTTGCGTTTAGCAGTGAAAACGTGGTGTTTTGAGCAAAAGAAAATTCTCAGCAAATTTCAAATTTTCTCAGCAAAAAACAGTTTTTTGGACCAAAAAGCACCTTTACTCAGCCAAAACCCCATTTTTTTTCGCCAAAAAGTCGTGTTTTTATCTCAAGAGGTATTTTCATGAGCAAAAAGTGGGGGTTTCAGCCAACAGGTCACGCCGTCAGCGAAAAACCTGGTTTTGAGAGCCAAAATGGCCATTTTTCAGTTTTTTGGGCTAAAAAGCTTTTTTTTCCAGCAAAACAGTGTTTTGGACACCTAAAATGTGCTTTTCTCGTCCAAAACTTGCGTTTAGCAGTGAAAACGTGGTGTTTTGAGCAAAAGAAAATTCTCAGCAAATTTCAAATTTTCTCAGCAAAAAACAGTTTTTTGGACCAAAAAGCACCTTTACTCAGCCAAAACCCCATTTTTTTTCGCCAAAAAGTCGTGTTTTTATCTCAAGAGGTATTTTCATGAGCAAAAAGTGGGGGTTTCAGCCAACAGGTCACGCCGTCAGCGAAAAACCTGGTTTTGAGAGCCAAAATGGCCATTTTTCAGTTTTTTGGGCTAAAAAGCTTTTTTTTCCAGCAAAACAGTGTTTTGGACACCTAAAATGTGCTTTTCTCGTCCAAAACTTGCGTTTAGCAGTGAAAACGTGGTGTTTTGAGCAAAAGAAAATTCTCAGCAAATTTCAAATTTTCTCAGCAAAAAACAGTTTTTTGGACCAAAAAGCACCTTTACTCAGCCAAAACCCCATTTTTTTTCGCCAAAAAGTCGTGTTTTTATCTCAAGAGGTATTTTCATGAGCAAAAAGTGGGGGTTTCAGCCAACAGGTCACGCCGTCAGCGAAAAACCTGGTTTTGAGAGCCAAAATGGCCATTTTTCAGTTTTTTGGGCTAAAAAGCTTTTTTTCCCAGCAAAACAGTGTTTTGGACACCTAAAATGTGCTTTTCTCGTCCAAAACTTGCGTTTAGCAGTGAAAACGTGGTGTTTTGAGCAAAAGAAAATTCTCAGCAAATTTCAAATTTTCTCAGCAAAAAACAGTTTTTTGGACCAAAAAGCACCTTTACTCAGCCAAAACCCCATTTTTTTTCGCCAAAAAGTCGTGTTTTTATCTCAAGAGGTATTTTCATGAGCAAAAAGTGGGGGTTTCAGTCAACAGGTCACGCCGTCAGCGAAAAACCTGGTTTTGAGAGCCAAAATGGCCATTTTTCAGTTTTTTGGGCTAAAAAGCTTTTTTTTCCAGCAAAACAGTGTTTTGGACACCTAAAATGTGCTTTTCTCGTCCAAAACTTGCGTTTAGCAGTGAAAACGTGGTGTTTTGAGCAAAAGAAAATTCTCAGCAAATTTCAAATTTTCTCAGCAAAAAACAGTTTTTTGGACCAAAAAGCACCTTTACTCAGCCAAAACCCCATTTTTTTTTCGCCAAAAAGTCGTGTTTTTATCTCAAGAGGTATTTTCATGAGCAAAAAGTGGGGGTTTCAGCCAACAGGTCACGCCGTCAGCGAAAAACCTGGTTTTGAGAGCCAAAATGGCCATTTTTCAGTTTTTTGGGCTAAAAAGCTTTTTTTTCCAGCAAAACAGTGTTTTGGACACCTAAAATGTGCTTTTCTCGTCCAAAACTTGCGTTTAGCAGTGAAAACGTGGTGTTTTGAGCAAAAAAAAAATTCTCAGCAAATTTCAAATTTTCTCAGCAAAAAACAGTTTTTTGGACCAAAAAGCACCTTTACTCAGCCAAAACCCCATTTTTTTTCGCCAAAAAGTCGTGTTTTTATCTCAAGAGGTATTTTCATGAGCAAAAAGTGGGGGTTTCAGCCAACAGGTCACGCCGTCAGCGAAAAACCTGGTTTTGAGAGCCAAAATGGCCATTTTTCAGTTTTTTGGGCTAAAAAGGTTTTTTTTCCAGCAAAACAGTGTTTTGGACACCTAAAATGTGCTTTTCTCGTCCAAAACTTGCGTTGAGCAGTGAAAACGTGGTGTTTTGAGCAAAAGAAAATTCTCAGCAAATTTCAAATTTTCTCAGCAAAAAACAGTTTTTTGGACCAAAAAGCACCTTTACTCAGCCAAAACCCCATTTTTTTTCGCCAAAAAGTCGTGTTTTTATCTCAAGAGGTATTTTCATGAGCAAAAAGTGGGGGTTTCAGCCAACAGGTCACGCCGTCAGCAAAAAACCTGGTTTTGAGAGCCAAAATGGCCATTTTTCAGTTTTTTGGGCTAAAAAGCTTTTTTTCCCAGCAAAACAGTGTTTTGGACACCTAAAATGTGCTTTTCTCGTCCAAAACTTGCGTTGAGCAGTGAAAACGTGGTGTTTTGAGCGAAAGAAAATTCTCAGCAAATTTCAAATTTTCTCAGCAAAAAACAGTTTTTTGGACCAAAAAGCACCTTTACTCAGCCAAAACCCCATTTTTTTTCGCCAAAAAGTCGTGTTTTTATCTCAAGAGGTATTTTCATGAGCAAAAAGTGGGGGTTTCAGCCAACAGGTCACGCCGTCAGCGAAAAACCTGGTTTTGAGAGCCAAAATGGCCATTTTTCAGTTTTTTGGGCTAAAAAGCTTTTTTTTCCAGCAAAACAGTGTTTTGGACACCTAAAATGTGCTTTTCTCGTCCAAAACTTGCGTTGAGCAGTGAAAACGTGGTGTTTTGAGCAAAAGAAAATTCTCAGCAAATTTCAAATTTTCTCAGCAAAAAACAGTTTTTTGGACCAAAAAGCACCTTTACTCAGCCAAAACCCCATTTTTTTTCGCCAAAAAGTCGTGTTTTTATCTCAAGAGGTATTTTCATGAGCAAAAAGTGGGGGTTTCAGCCAACAGGTCACGCCGTCAGCGAAAAACCTGGTTTTGAGAGCCAAAATGGCCATTTTTCAGTTTTTTGGGCTAAAAAGCTTTTTTTTCCAGCAAAACAGTGTTTTGGACACCTAAAATGTGCTTTTCTCGTCCAAAACTTGCGTTGAGCAGTGAAAACGTGGTGTTTTGAGCAAAAGAAAATTCTCAGCAAATTTCAAATTTTCTCAGCAAAAAAAAGTTTTTTGGACCAAAAAGCACCTTTACTCGGCCAAAACCCCATTTTTTTTCGCCAAAAAGTCGTGTTTTTATCTCAAGAGTTATTTTCATGAGCAAAAAATGGGGGTTTCAGCCAACAGGTCATGCCGTCAGCGAAAAACCTGGTTTTGAGAGCCAAAATGGCCATTTTTCAGTTTTTTGGGCTAAAAAGCTTTTTTTTCCAACAAAACAGTGTTTTGGACACCTAAAATGTGCTTTTCTCGTCCAAAACTTGCGTTGAGCAGTGAAAACGTGGTGTTTTGAGCAAAAGAAAATTCTCAGCAAATTTCAAATTTTCTCAGCAAAAAACAGTTTTTTGGACCAAAAAGCACCTTTACTCAGCCAAAACCCCATTTTTTTTCGCCAAAAAGTCGTGTTTTTATCTCAAGAGGTATTTTCATGAGCAAAAAGTGGGGGTTTCAGCCAACAGGTCACGCCGTCAGCGAAAAACCTGGTTTTGAGAGCCAAAATGGCCATTTTTCAGTTTTTTGGGCTAAAAAGCTTTTTTTTCCAGCAAAACAGTGTTTTGGACACCTAAAATGTGCTTTTCTCGTCCAAAACTTGCGTTGAGCAGTGAAAACGTGGTGTTTTGAGCAAAAGAAAATTCTCAGCAAATTTCAAATTTTCTCAGCAAAAAACAGTTTTTTGGACCAAAAAGCACCTTTACTCAGCCAAAACCCCATTTTTTTTCGCCAAAAAGTCGTGTTTTTATCTCAAGAGGTATTTTCATGAGCAAAAAGTGGGGGTTTCAGCCAACAGGTCACGCCGTCAGCGAAAAACCTGGTTTTGAGAGCCAAAATGGCCATTTTTCAGTTTTTTGGGCTAAAAAGCTTTTTTTTCCAGCAAAACAGTGTTTTGGACACCTAAAATGTGCTTTTCTCGTCCAAAACTTGCGTTGAGCAGTGAAAACGTGGTGTTTTGAGC
Organism: Anthopleura xanthogrammica; assembly: GCA_964019055.1. NCBI lineage: Eukaryota > Metazoa > Cnidaria > Anthozoa > Actiniaria > Actiniidae > Anthopleura > Anthopleura xanthogrammica. Next base: position 42,200 of record CAXHSA010000106.1, on the reverse strand, counting down.
AAAAGAAAATTCTCAGCAAATTTCAAATTTTCTCAGCAAAAAAAAGTTTTTTGGACCAAAAAGCACCTTTACTCGGCCAAAACCCCATTTTTTTTCGCCAAAAAGTCGTGTTTTTATCTCAAGAGTTATTTTCATGAGCAAAAAATGGGGGTTTCAGCCAACAGGTCATGCCGTCAGCGAAAAACCTGGTTTTGAGAGCCAAAATGGCCATTTTTCAGTTTTTTGGGCTAAAAAGCTTTTTTTTCCAACAAAACAGTGTTTTGGACACCTAAAATGTGCTTTTCTCGTCCAAAACTTGCGTTGAGCAGTGAAAACGTGGTGTTTTGAGCAGAAGAAAATTCTCAGCAAATTTCAAATTTTCTCAGCAAAAAACAGTTTTTTGGACCAAAAAGCACCTTTACTCAGCCAAAACCCCATTTTTTTTCGCCAAAAAGTCGTGTTTTTATCTCAAGAGGTATTTTCATGAGCAAAAAGTGGGGGTTTCAGCCAACAGGTCACGCCGTCAGCGAAAAACCTGGTTTTGAGAGCCAAAATGGCCATTTTTCAGTTTTTTGGGCTAAAAAGCTTTTTTTTCCAGCAAAACAGTGTTTTGGACACCTAAAATGTGCTTTTCTCGTCCAAAACTTGCGTTGAGCAGTGAAAACGTGGTGTTTTGAGCAAAAGAAAATTCTCAGCAAATTTCAAATTTTCTCAGCAAAAAAAAGTTTTTTGGACCAAAAAGCACCTTTACTCGGCCAAAACCCCATTTTTTTTCGCCAAAAAGTCGTGTTTTTATCTCAAGAGTTATTTTCATGAGCAAAAAGTGGGGGTTTCAGCCAACAGGTCATGCCGTCAGCGAAAAACCTGGTTTTGAGAGCCAAAATGGCCATTTTTCAGTTTTTTGGGCTAAAAAGCTTTTTTTTCCAACAAAACAGTGTTTTGGACACCTAAAATGTGCTTTTCTCGTCCAAAACTTGCGTTGAGCAGTGAAAACGTGGTGTTTTGAGCAAAAGAAAATTCTCAGCAAATTTCAAATTTTCTCAACAAAAAACAGTTTTTTGGACCAAAAAGCACCTTTACTCAGCCAAAACCTCATTTTTTTCGCCAAAAAGTCGTGTTTTTATCTCAAGAGGTATTTTCATGAGCAAAAAGTGGGGGTTTCAGCCAACAGGTCACGCCGTCAGCGAAAAACCTGGTTTTGAGAGCCAAAATGGCCATTTTTCAGTTTTTTGGGCTAAAAAGCTTTTTTTTCCAGCAAAACAGTGTTTTGGACACCTAAAATGTGCTTTTCTCGTCCAAAACTTGCGTTTAGCAGTGAAAACGTGGTGTTTTGAGCAAAAGAAAATTCTCAGCAAATTTCAAATTTTCTCAGCAAAAAAAAGTTTTTTGGACCAAAAAGCACCTTTACTCGGCCAAAACCCCATTTTTTTTCGCCAAAAAGTCGTGTTTTTATCTCAAGAGGTATTTTCATGAGCAAAAAGTGGGGGTTTCAGCCAACAGGTCACGCCGTCAGCGAAAAACCTGGTTTTGAGAGCCAAAATGGCCATTTTTCAGTTTTTTGGGCTAAAAAGCTTTTTTTTCCAGCAAAACAGTGTTTTGGACACCTAAAATGTGCTTTTCTCGTCCAAAACTTGCGTTGAGCAGTGAAAACGTGGTGTTTTGAGCAAAAGAAAATTCTCAGCAAATTTCAAATTTTCTCAGCAAAAAACAGTTTTTTGGACCAAAAAGCACCTTTACTCAGCCAAAACCCCATTTTTTTTCGCCAAAAAGTCGTGTTTTTATCTCAAGAGGTATTTTCATGAGCAAAAAGTGGGGGTTTCAGCCAACAGGTCACGCCGTCAGCAAAAAACCTGGTTTTGAGAGCCAAAATGGCCATTTTTCAGTTTTTTGGGCTAAAAAGCTTTTTTTCCCAGCAAAACAGTGTTTTGGACACCTAAAATGTGCTTTTCTCGTCCAAAACTTGCGTTTAGCAGTGAAAACGTGGTGTTTTGAGCAAAAGAAAATTCTCAGCAAATTTCAAATTTTCTCAGCAAAAAACAGTTGTTTGGACCAAAAAGCACCTTTACTCAGCCAAAACCCCATTTTTTTTCGCCAAAAAGTCGTGTTTTTATCTCAAGAGGTATTTTCATGAGCAAAAAGTGGGGGTTTCAGCCAACAGGTCACGCCGTCAGCGAAAAACCTGGTTTTGAGAGCCAAAATGGCCATTTTTCAATTTTTTGGGCTAAAAAGCTTTTTTTTCCAGCAAAACAGTGTTTTGGACACCTAAAATGTGCTTTTCTCGTCCAAAACTTGCGTTGAGCAGTGAAAACGTGGTGTTTTGAGCAAAAGAAAATTCTCGGCAAATTTCAAATTTTCTCAGCAAAAAACAGTTTTTTGGACCAAAAAGCACCTTTACTCAGCCAAAACCCCATTTTTTTTCGCCAAAAAGTCGTGTTTTTATCTCAAGAGGTATTTTCATGAGCAAAAAGTGGGGGTTTCAGCCAACAGGTCACGCCGTCAGCGAAAAACCTGGTTTTGAGAGCCAAAATGGCCATTTTTCAGTTTTTTGGGCTAAAAAGCTTTTTTTTCCAGCAAAACAGTGTTTTGGACACCTAAAATGTGCTTTTCTCGTCCAAAACTTGCGTTTAGCAGTGAAAACGTGGTGTTTTGAGCAAAAGAAAATTCTCGGCAAATTTCAAATTTTCTCAGCAAAAAACAGTTTTTTGGACCAAAAAGCACCTTTACTCAGCCAAAACCCCATTTTTTTTCGCCAAAAAGTCGTGTTTTTATCTCAAGAGGTATTTTCATGAGCAGAAAGTGGGGGTTTCAGCCAACAGGTCACGCCGTCAGCGAAAAACCTGGTTTTGAGAGCCAAAATGGCCATTTTTCAGTTTTTTGGGCTAAAAAGCTTTTTTTTCCAGCAAAACAGTGTTTTGGACACCTAAAATGTGCTTTTCTCGTCCAAAACTTGCGTTTAGCAGTGAAAACGTGGTGTTTTGAGCAAAAGAAAATTCTCGGCAAATTTCAAATTTTCTCAGCAAAAAACAGTTTTTTGGACCAAAAAGCACCTTTACTCAGCCAAAACCCCATTTTTTTTCGCCAAAAAGTCGTGTTTTTATCTCAAGAGGTATTTTCATGAGCAGAAAGTGGGGGTTTCAGCCAACAGGTCACGCCGTCAGCGAAAAACCTGGTTTTGAGAGCCAAAATGGCCATTTTTCAGTTTTTTGGGCTAAAAAGCTTTTTTTTCCAGCAAAACAGTGTTTTGGACACCTAAAATGTGCTTTTCTCGTCCAAAACTTGCGTTTAGCAGTGAAAACGTGGTGTTTTGAGCAAAAGAAAATTCTCAGCAAATTTCAAATTTTCTCAGCAAAAAACAGTTTTTTGGACCAAAAAGCACCTTTACTCAGCCAAAACCCCATTTTTTTCCGCCAAAAAGTCGTGTTTTTATCTCAAGAGGTATTTTCATGAGCAAAAAGTGGGGGTTTCAGCCAACAGGTCACGCCGTCAGCGAAAAACCTGGTTTTGAGAGCCAAAATGGCCATTTTTCAGTTTTTTGGGCTAAAAAGCTTTTTTTTCCAGCAAAACAGTGTTTTGGACACCTAAAATGTGCTTTTCTCGTCCAAAACTTGCGTTTAGCAGTGAAAACGTGGTGTTTTGAGCAAAAGAAAATTCTCAGCAAATTTCAAATTTTCTCAGCAAAAAACAGTTGTTTGGACCAAAAAGCACCTTTACTCAGCCAAAACCCCATTTTTTTTCGCCAAAAAGTCGTGTTTTTATCTCAAGAGGTATTTTCATGAGCAAAAAGTGGGGGTTTCAGCCAACAGGTCACGCCGTCAGCGAAAAACCTGGTTTTGAGAGCCAAAATGGCCATTTTTCAGTTTTTTGGGCTAAAAAGCTTTTTTTTTCCAGCAAAACAGTGTTTTGGACACCTAAAATGTGCTTTTCTCGTCCAAAACTTGCGTTTAGCAGTGAAAACGTGGTGTTTTGAGCAAAAGAAAATTCTCAGCAAATTTCAAATTTTCTCAGCAAAAAACAGTTTTTTGGACCAAAAAGCACCTTTACTCAGCCAAAACCCCATTTTTTTTCGCCAAAAAGTCGTGTTTTTATCTCAAGAGGTATTTTCATGAGCAAAAAGTGGGGGTTTCAGCCAACAGGTCACGCCGTCAGCGAAAAACCTGGTTTTGAGAGCCAAAATGGCCATTTTTCAGTTTTTTGGGCTAAAAAGCTTTTTTTTCCAGCAAAACAGTGTTTTGGACACCTAAAATGTGCTTTTCTCGTCCAAAACTTGCGTTGAGCAGTGAAAACGTGGTGTTTTGAGCAAAAGAAAATTCTCAGCAAATTTCAAATTTTCTCAGCAAAAAACAGTTTTTTGGACCAAAAAGCACCTTTACTCAGCCAAAACCTCATTTTTTTTCGCCAAAAAGTCGTGTTTTTATCTCAAGAGGTATTTTCATGAGCAAAAAGTGGGGGTTTCAGCCAACAGGTCACGCCGTCAGCGAAAAACCTGGTTTTGAGAGCCAAAATGGCCATTTTTCAGTTTTTTGGGCTAAAAAGCTTTTTTTTCCAGCAAAACAGTGTTTTGGACACCTAAAATGTGCTTTTCTCGTCCAAAACTTGCGTTTAGCAGTGAAAACGTGGTGTTTTGAGCAAAAGAAAATTCTCAGCAAATTTCAAATTTTCTCAGCAAAAAACAGTTTTTTGGACCAAAAAGCACCTTTACTCAGCCAAAACCCCATTTTTTTTCGCCAAAAAGTCGTGTTTTTATCTCAAGAGGTATTTTCATGAGCAAAAAGTGGGGGTTTCAGCCAACAGGTCACGCCGTCAGCGAAAAACCTGGTTTTGAGAGCCAAAATGGCCATTTTTCAGTTTTTTGGGCTAAAAAGCTTTTTTTTCCAGCAAAACAGTGTTTTGGACACCTAAAATGTGCTTTTCTCGTCCAAAACTTGCGTTGAGCAGTGAAAACGTGGTGTTTTGAGCAAAAGAAAATTCTCAGCAAATTTCAAATTTTCTCAGCAAAAAACAGTTTTTTGGACCAAAAAGCACCTTTACTCAGCCAAAACCCCATTTTTTTTCGCCAAAAAGTCGTGTTTTTATCTCAAGAGGTATTTTCATGAGCAAAAAGTGGGGGTTTCAGCCAACAGGTCACGCCGTCAGCGAAAAACCTGGTTTTGAGAGCCAAAATGGCCATTTTTCAGTTTTTTGGGCTAAAAAGCTTTTTTCCCCAGCAAAACAGTGTTTTGGACACCTAAAATGTGCTTTTCTCGTCCAAAACTTGCGTTTAGCAGTGAAAACGTGGTGTTTTGAGCAAAAGAAAATTCTCAGCAAATTTCAAATTTTCTCAGCAAAAAACAGTTTTTTGGACCAAAAAGCACCTTTACTCAGCCAAAACCCCATTTTTTTTCGCCAAAAAGTCGTGTTTTTATCTCAAGAGGTATTTTCATGAGCAAAAAGTGGGGGTTTCAGCCAACAGGTCACGCCGTCAGCGAAAAACCTGGTTTTGAGAGCCAAAATGGCCATTTTTCAGTTTTTTGGGCTAAAAAGCTTTTTTTTCCAGCAAAACAGTGTTTTGGACACCTAAAATGTGCTTTTCTCGTCCAAAACTTGCGTTTAGCAGTGAAAACGTGGTGTTTTGAGCAAAAGAAAATTCTCGGCAAATTTCAAATTTTCTCAGCAAAAAACAGTTTGTTGGACCAAAAAGCACCTTTACTCAGCCAAAACCCCATTTTTTTTCGCCAAAAAGTCGTGTTTTTATCTCAAGAGGTATTTTCATGAGCAAAAAGTGGGGGTTTCAGCCAACAGGTCACGCCGTCAGCGAAAAACCTGGTTTTGAGAGCCAAAATGGCCATTTTTCAGTTTTTTGGGCTAAAAAGCTTTTTTTTCCAGCAAAACAGTGTTTTGGACACCTAAAATGTGCTTTTCTCGTCCAAAACTTGCGTTTAGCAGTGAAAACGTGGTGTTTTGAGCAAAAGAAAATTCTCAGCAAATTTCAAATTTTCTCAGCAAAAAACAGTTTTTTGGACCAAAAAGCACCTTTACTCAGCCAAAACCCCATTTTTTTTCGCCAAAAAGTCGTGTTTTTATCTCAAGAGGTATTTTCATGAGCAAAAAGTGGGGGTTTCAGCCAACAGGTCACGCCGTCAGCGAAAAACCTGGTTTTGAGAGCCAAAATGGCCATTTTTCAGTTTTTTGGGCTAAAAAGCTTTTTTTTCCAGCAAAACAGTGTTTTGGACACCTAAAATGTGCTTTTCTCGTCCAAAACTTGCGTTTAGCAGTGAAAACGTGGTGTTTTGAGCAAAAGAAAATTCTCAGCAAATTTCAAATTTTCTCAGCAAAAAACAGTTTTTTGGACCAAAAAGCACCTTTACTCAGCCAAAACCCCATTTTTTTTCGCCAAAAAGTCGTGTTTTTATCTCAAGAGGTATTTTCATGAGCAAAAAGTGGGGGTTTCAGCCAACAGGTCACGCCGTCAGCGAAAAACCTGGTTTTGAGAGCCAAAATGGCCATTTTTCAGTTTTTTGGGCTAAAAAGCTTTTTTTTCCAGCAAAACAGTGTTTTGGACACCTAAAATGTGCTTTTCTCGTCCAAAACTTGCGTTTAGCAGTGAAAACGTGGTGTTTTGAGCAAAAGAAAATTCTCAGCAAATTTCAAATTTTCTCAGCAAAAAACAGTTTTTTGGACCAAAAAGCACCTTTACTCAGCCAAAACCCCATTTTTTTTCGCCAAAAAGTCGTGTTTTTATCTCAAGAGGTATTTTCATGAGCAAAAAGTGGGGGTTTCAGCCAACAGGTCACGCCGTCAGCGAAAAACCTGGTTTTGAGAGCCAAAATGGCCATTTTTCAGTTTTTTGGGCTAAAAAGCTTTTTTTTCCAGCAAAACAGTGTTTTGGACACCTAAAATGTGCTTTTCTCGTCCAAAACTTGCGTTGAGCAGTGAAAACGTGGTGTTTTGAGCAAAAGAAAATTCTCAGCAAATTTCAAATTTTCTCAGCAAAAAACAGTTTTTTGGACCAAAAAGCACCTTTATCAGCCAAAACCCCATTTTTTTTCGCCAAAAAGTCGTGTTTTTATCTCAAGAGGTATTTTCATGAGCAAAAAGTGGGGGTTTCAGCCAACAGGTCACGCCGTCAGCGAAAAACCTGGTTTTGAGAGCCAAAATGGCCATTTTTCAGTTTTTTGGGCTAAAAAGCTTTTTTTTCCAGCAAAACAGTGTTTTGGACACCTAAAATGTGCTTTTCTCGTCCAAAACTTGCGTTGAGCAGTGAAAACGTGGTGTTTTGAGCAAAAGAAAATTCTCAGCAAATTTCAAATTTTCTCAGCAAAAAACAGTTTTTTGGACCAAAAAGCACCTTTACTCAGCCAAAACCTCATTTTTTTTCGCCAAAAAGTCGTGTTTTTATCTCAAGAGGTATTTTCATGAGCAAAAAGTGGGGGTTTCAGCCAACAGGTCACGCCGTCAGCGAAAAACCTGGTTTTGAGAGCCAAAATGGCCATTTTTCAGTTTTTTGGGCTAAAAAGCTTTTTTTTCCAGCAAAACAGTGTTTTGGACACCTAAAATGTGCTTTTCTCGTCCAAAACTTGCGTTTAGCAGTGAAAACGTGGTGTTTTGAGCAAAAGAAAATTCTCAGCAAATTTCAAATTTTCTCAGCAAAAAACAGTTTTTTGGACCAAAAAGCACCTTTACTCAGCCAAAACCCCATTTTTTTTCGCCAAAAAGTCGTGTTTTTATCTCAAGAGGTATTTTCATGAGCAAAAAGTGGGGGTTTCAGCCAACAGGTCACGCCGTCAGCGAAAAACCTGGTTTTGAGAGCCAAAATGGCCATTTTTCAGTTTTTTGGGCTAAAAAGCTTTTCTTTTCCAGCAAAACAGTGTTTTGGACACCTAAAATGTGCTTTTCTCGTCCAAAACTTGCGTTGAGCAGTGAAAACGTGGTGTTTTGAGCAAAAGAAAATTCTCAGCAAATTTCAAATTTTCTCAGCAAAAAACAGTTTTTTGGACCAAAAAGCACCTTTATCAGCCAAAACCCCATTTTTTTTCGCCAAAAAGTCGTGTTTTTATCTCAAGAGGTATTTTCATGAGCAAAAAGTGGGGGTTTCAGCCAACAGGTCACGCCGTCAGCGAAAAACCTGGTTTTGAGAGCCAAAATGGCCATTTTTCAGTTTTTTGGGCTAAAAAGCTTTTTTTTCCAGCAAAACAGTGTTTTGGACACCTAAAATGTGCTTTTCTCGTCCAAAACTTGCGTTGAGCAGTGAAAACGTGGTGTTTTGAGCAAAAGAAAATTCTCAGCAAATTTCAAATTTTCTCAGCAAAAAACAGTTTTTTGGACCAAAAAGCACCTTTACTCAGCCAAAACCTCATTTTTTTTCGCCAAAAAGTCGTGTTTTTATCTCAAGAGGTATTTTCATGAGCAAAAAGTGGGGGTTTCAGCCAACAGGTCACGCCGTCAGCGAAAAACCTGGTTTTGAGAGCCAAAATGGCCATTTTTCAGTTTTTTGGGCTAAAAAGCTTTTTTTTCCAGCAAAACAGTGTTTTGGACACCTAAAATGTGCTTTTCTCGTCCAAAACTTGCGTTTAGCAGTGAAAACGTGGTGTTTTGAGCAAAAGAAAATTCTCAGCAAATTTCAAATTTTCTCAGCAAAAAACAGTTTTTTGGACCAAAAAGCACCTTTACTCAGCCAAAACCCCATTTTTTTTCGCCAAAAAGTCGTGTTTTTATCTCAAGAGGTATTTTCATGAGCAAAAAGTGGGGGTTTCAGCCAACAGGTCACGCCGTCAGCGAAAAACCTGGTTTTGAGAGCCAAAATGGGCATTTTTCAGTTTTTTGGGCTAAAAAGCTTTTTTTTCCAGCAAAACAGTGTTTTGGACACCTAAAATGTGCTTTTCTCGTCCAAAACTTGCGTTGAGCAGTGAAAACGTGGTGTTTTGAGCAAAAGAAAATTCTCAGCAAATTTCAAATTTTCTCAGCAAAAAACAGTTTTTTGGACCAAAAAGCACCTTTACTCAGCCAAAACCCCATTTTTTTTCGCCAAAAAGTCGTGTTTTTATCTCAAGAGGTATTTTCATGAGCAAAAAGTGGGGGTTTCAGCCAACAGGTCACGCCGTCAGCGAAAAACCTGGTTTTGAGAGCCAAAATGGCCATTTTTCAGTTTTTTGGGCTAAAAAGCTTTTTTTTCCAGCAAAACAGTGTTTTGGACACCTAAAATGTGCTTTTCTCGTCCAAAACTTGCGTTTAGCAGTGAAAACGTGGTGTTTTGAGCAAAAGAAAATTCTCAGCAAATTTCAAATTTTCTCAGCAAAAAACAGTTTTTTGGACCAAAAAGCACCTTTACTCAGCCAAAACCCCATTTTTTTTCGCCAAAAAGTCGTGTTTTTATCTCAAGAGGTATTTTCATGAGCAAAAAGTGGGGGTTTCAGCCAACAGGTCACGCCGTCAGCGAAAAACCTGGTTTTGAGAGCCAAAATGGCCATTTTTCAGTTTTTTGGGCTAAAAAGCTTTTTTTTCCAGCAAAACAGTGTTTTGGACACCTAAAATGTGCTTTTCTCGTCCAAAACTTGCGTTTAGCAGTGAAAACGTGGTGTTTTGAGCAAAAGAAAATTCTCAGCAAATTTCAAATTTTCTCAGCAAAAAACAGTTTTTTGGACCAAAAAGCACCTTTACTCAGCCAAAACCCCATTTTTTTTCGCCAAAAAGTCGTGTTTTTATCTCAAGAGGTATTTTCATGAGCAAAAAGTGGGGGTTTCAGCCAACAGGTCACGCCGTCAGCGAAAAACCTGGTTTTGAGAGCCAAAATGGCCATTTTTCAGTTTTTTGGGCTAAAAAGCTTTTTTTTCCAGCAAAACAGTGTTTTGGACACCTTAAATGTGCTTTTCTCGTCCAAAACTTGCGTTTAGCAGTGAAAACGTGGTGTTTTGAGCAAAAGAAAATTCTCAGCAAATTTCAAATTTTCTCAGCAAAAAACAGTTTTTTGGACCAAAAAGCACCTTTACTCAGCCAAAACCCCATTTTTTTTCGCCAAAAAGTCGTGTTTTTATCTCAAGAGGTATTTTCATGAGCAAAAAGTGGGGGTTTCAGCCAACAGGTCACGCCGTCAGCGAAAAACCTGGTTTTGAGAGCCAAAATGGCCATTTTTCAGTTTTTTGGGCTAAAAAGCTTTTTTTTCCAGCAAAACAGTGTTTTGGACACCTAAAATGTGCTTTTCTCGTCCAAAACTTGCGTTGAGCAGTGAAAACGTGGTGTTTTGAGCAAAAGAAAATTCTCAGCAAATTTCAAATTTTCTCAGCAAAAAACAGTTTTTTGGACCAAAAAGCACCTTTACTCAGCCAAAACCCCATTTTTTTTCGCCAAAAAGTCGTGTTTTTATCTCAAGAGGTATTTTCATGAGCAAAAAGTGGGGGTTTCAGCCAACAGGTCACGCCGTCAGCGAAAAACCTGGTTTTGAGAGCCAAAATGGCCATTTTTCAGTTTTTTGGGCTAAAAAGCTTTTTTTTCCAGCAAAACAGTGTTTTGGACACCTCAAATGTGCTTTTCTCGTCCAAAACTTGCGTTTAGCAGTGAAAACGTGGTGTTTTGAGCAAAAGAAAATTCTCAGCAAATTTCAAATTTTCTCAGCAAAAAACAGTTTTTTGGACCAAAAAGCACCTTTACTCAGCCAAAACCCCATTTTTTTTCGCCAAAAAGTCGTGTTTTTATCTCAAGAGGTATTTTCATGAGCAAAAAGTGGGGGTTTCAGCCAACAGGTCACGCCGTCAGCGAAAAACCTGGTTTTGAGAGCCAAAATGGCCATTTTTCAGTTTTTTGGGCTAAAAAGCTTTTTTTTCCAGCAAAACAGTGTTTTGGACACCTAAAATGTGCTTTTCTCGTCCAAAACTTGCGTTTAGCAGTGAAAACGTGGTGTTTTGAGCGAAAGAAAATTCTCAGCAAATTTCAAATTTTCTCAGCAAAAAACAGTTTTTTGGACCAAAAAGCACCTTTACTCAGCCCAAACCTCATTTTTTTTCGCCAAAAAGTCGTGTTATTATCTCAAGAGGTATTTTCATGAGCAAAAAGTGGGGGTTTCAGCCAACAGGTCACGCCGTCAGCGAAAAACCTGGTTTTGAGAGCCAAAATGGCCATTTTTCAGTTTTTTGGGCTAAAAAGCTTTTTTTTCCAGCAAAACAGTGTTTTGGACACCTAAAATGTGCTTTGCTCGTCCAAAACTTGCGTTTAGCAGTGAAAACGTGGTGTTTTGAGCAAAAGAAAATTCTCAGCAAATTTCAAATTTTCTCAGCAAAAAACAGTTTTTTGGACCAAAAAGCACCTTTACTCAGCCAAAACCCCATTTTTTTTCGCCAAAAAGTCGTGTTTTTATCTCAAGAGGTATTTTCATGAGCAAAAAGTGGGGGTTTCAGCCAACAGGTCACGCCGTCAGCGAAAAACCTGGTTTTGAGAGCCAAAATGGCCATTTTTCAGTTTTTTGGGCTAAAAAGCTTTTTTTTCCAGCAAAACAGTGTTTTGGACACCTAAAATGTGCTTTTCTCGTCCAAAACTTGCGTTTAGCAGTGAAAACGTGGTGTTTTGAGCAAAAGAAAATTCTCAGCAAATTTCAAATTTTCTCAGCAAAAAACAGTTTTTTGGACCAAAAAGCACCTTTACTCAGCCAAAACCCCATTTTTTTTCGCCAAAAAGTCGTGTTTTTATCTCAAGAGGTATTTTCATGAGCAAAAAGTGGGGGTTTCAGCCAACAGGTCACGCCGTCAGCGAAAAACCTGGTTTTGAGAGCCAAAATGGCCATTTTTCAGTTTTTTGGGCTAAAAAGCTTTTTTTTCCAGCAAAACAGTGTTTTGGACACCTAAAATGTGCTTTTCTCGTCCAAAACTTGCGTTTAGCAGTGAAAACGTGGTGTTTTGAGCAAAAGAAAATTCTCAGCAAATTTCAAATTTTCTCAGCAAAAAACAGTTTTTTGGACCAAAAAGCACCTTTACTCAGCCAAAACCCCATTTTTTTTCGCCAAAAAGTCGTGTTTTTATCTCAAGAGGTATTTTCATGAGCAAAAAGTGGGGGTTTCAGCCAACAGGTCACGCCGTCAGCGAAAAACCTGGTTTTGAGAGCCAAAATGGCCATTTTTCAGTTTTTTGGGCTAAAAAGCTTTTTTTTCCAGCAAAACAGTGTTTTGGACACCTAAAATGTGCTTTTCTCGTCCAAAACTTGCGTTTAGCAGTGAAAACGTGGTGTTTTGAGCAAAAGAAAATTCTCAGCAAATTTCAAATTTTCTCAGCAAAAAACAGTTTTTTGGACCAAAAAGCACCTTTACTCAGCCAAAACCCCATTTTTGTTCGCCAAAAAGTCGTGTTTTTATCTCAAGAGGTATTTTCATGAGCAAAAAGTGGGGGTTTCAGCCAACAGGTCACGCCGTCAGCGAAAAACCTGGTTTTGAGAGCCAAAATGGCCATTTTTCAGTTTTTTGGGCTAAAAAGCTTTTTTTTCCAGCAAAACAGTGTTTTGGACACCTAAAATGTGCTTTTCTCGTCCAAAACTTGCGTTTAGCAGTGAAAACGTGGTGTTTTGAGCAAAAGAAAATTCTCAGCAAATTTCAAATTTTCTCAGCAAAAAACAGTTTTTTGGACCAAAAAGCACCTTTACTCAGCCAAAACCTCATTTTTTTTCGCCAAAAAGTCGTGTTTTTATCTCAAGAGGTATTTTCATGAGCAAAAAGTGGGGGTTTCAGCCAACAGGTCACGCCGTCAGCGAAAAACCTGGTTTTGAGAGCCAAAATGGCCATTTTTCAGTTTTTTGGGCTAAAAAGCTTTTTTTTTCCAGCAAAACAGTGTTTTGGACACCTAAAATGTGCTTTTCTCGTCCAAAACTTGCGTTTAGCAGTGAAAACGTGGTGTTTTGAGCAAAAGAAAATTCTCAGCAAATTTCAAATTTTCTCAGCAAAAAACAGTTTTTTGGACCAAAAAGCACCTTTACTCAGCCAAAACCCCATTTTTTTCCGCCAAAAAGTGGTGTTTTTATCTCAAGAGGTATTTTCATGAGCAAAAAGTGGGGGTTTCAGCCAACAGGTCACGCCGTCAGCGAAAAACCTGGTTTTGAGAGCCAAAATGGCCATTTTTCAGTTTTTTGGGCTAAAAAGCTTTTTTTTCCAGCAAAACAGTGTTTTGGACACCTAAAATGTGCTTTTCTCGTCCAAAACTTGCGTTGAGCAGTGAAAACGTGGTGTTTTGAGCAAAAGAAAATTCTCAGCAAATTTCAAATTTTCTCAGCAAAAAACAGTTTTTTGGACCAAAAAGCACCTTTACTCAGCCAAAACCCCATTTTTTTTCGCCAAAAAGTCGTGTTTTTATCTCAAGAGGTATTTTCATGAGCAAAAAGTGGGGGTTTCAGCCAACAGGTCACGCCGTCAGCGAAAAACCTGGTTTTGAGAGCCAAAATGGCCATTTTTCAGTTTTTTGGGCTAAAAAGCTTTTTTTTCCAGCAAAACAGTGTTTTGGACACCTAAAATGTGCTTTTCTCGTCCAAAACTTGCGTTTAGCAGTGAAAACGTGGTGTTTTGAGCAAAAGAAAATTCTCAGCAAATTTCAAATTTTCTCAGCAAAAAACAGTTTTTTGGACCAAAAAGCACCTTTACTCAGCCAAAACCCCATTTTTTTTCGCCAAAAAGTCGTGTTTTTATCTCAAGAGGTATTTTCATGAGCAAAAAGTGGGGGTTTCAGCCAACAGGTCACGCCGTCAGCGAAAAACCTGGTTTTGAGAGCCAAAATGGCCATTTTTCAGTTTTTTGGGCTAAAAAGCTTTTTTTTCCAGCAAAACAGTGTTTTGGACACCTAAAATGTGCTTTTCTCGTCCAAAACTTGCGTTGAGCAGTGAAAACGTGGTGTTTTGAGCAAAAGAAAATTCTCAGCAAATTTCAAATTTTCTCAGCAAAAAACAGTTTTTTGGACCAAAAAGCACCTTTACTCAGCCAAAACCCCATTTTTTTCGCCAAAAAGTCGTGTTTTTATCTCAAGAGGTATTTTCATGAGCAAAAAGTGGGGGTTTCAGCCAACAGGTCACGCCGTCAGTGAAAAACCTGGTTTTGAGAGCCAAAATGGCCATTTTTCAGTTTTTTGGGCTAAAAAGCTTTTTTTTCCAGCAAAACAGTGTTTTGGACACCTAAAATGTGCTTTTCTCGTCCAAAACTTGCGTTTAGCAGTGAAAACGTGGTGTTTTGAGCAAAAGAAAATTCTCAGCAAATTTCAAATTTTCTCAGCAAAAAACAGTTTTTTGGACCAAAAAGCACCTTTACTCAGCCAAAACCCCATTTTTTTTCGCCAAAAAGTCGTGTTTTTATCTCAAGAGGTATTTTCATGAGCAAAAAGTGGGGGTTTCAGCCAACAGGTCACGCCGTCAGCGAAAAACCTGGTTTTGAGAGCCAAAATGGCCATTTTTCAGTTTTTTGGGCTAAAAAGCTTTTTTTTCCAGCAAAACAGTGTTTTGGACACCTAAAATGTGCTTTTCTCGTCCAAAACTTGCGTTTAGCAGTGAAAACGTGGTGTTTTGAGCAAAAGAAAATTCTCAGCAAATTTCAAATTTTCTCAGCAAAAAACAGTTTTTTGAACCAAAAAGCACCTTTACTCAGCCAAAACCCCATTTTTTTTCGCCAAAAAGTCGTGTTTTTATCTCAAGAGGTATTTTCATGAGCAACAAGTGGGGGTTTCAGCCAACAGGTCACGCCGTCAGCAAAAAACCTGGTTTTGAGAGCCAAAATGGCCATTTTTCAGTTTTTTGGGCTAAAAAGCTTTTTTTTCCAGCAAAACAGTGTTTTGGACACCTAAAATGTGCTTTTCTCGTCCAAAACTTGCGTTGAGCAGTGAAAACGTGGTGTTTTGAGCAAAAGAAAATTCTCAGCAAATTTCAAATTTTCTCAGCAAAAAACAGTTTTTTGGACCAAAAAGCACCTTTACTCAGCCAAAACCCCATTTTTTTTCGCCAAAAAGTCGTGTTTTTATCTCAAGAGGTATTTTCATGAGCAAAAAGTGGGGGTTTCAGCCAACAGGTCACGCCGTCAGCGAAAAACCTGGTTTTGAGAGCCAAAATGGGCATTTTTCAGTTTTTTGGGCTAAAAAGCTTTTTTTTCCAGCAAAACAGTGTTTTGGACACCTAAAATGTGCTTTTCTCGTCCAAAACTTGCGTTGAGCAGTGAAAACGTGGTGTTTTGAGCAAAAGAAAATTCTCAGCAAATTTCAAATTTTCTCAGCAAAAAACAGTTTTTTGGACCAAAAAGCACCTTTACTCAGCCAAAACCCCATTTTTTTTCGCCAAAAAGTCGTGTTTTTATCTCAAGAGGTATTTTCATGAGCAAAAAGTGGGGGTTTCAGCCAACAGGTCACGCCGTCAGCGAAAAACCTGGTTTTGAGAGCCAAAATGGCCATTTTTCAGTTTTTTGGGCTAAAAAGCTTTTTTTTCCAGCAAAACAGTGTTTTGGACACCTAAAATGTGCTTTTCTCGTCCAAAACTTGCGTTTAGCAGTGAAAACGTGGTGTTTTGAGCAAAAGAAAATTCTCAGCAAATTTCAAATTTTCTCAGCAAAAAACAGTTTTTTGGACCAAAAAGCACCTTTACTCAGCCAAAACCCCATTTTTTTTTGCCAAAAAGTCGTGTTTTTATCTCAAGAGGTATTTTCATGAGCAAAAAGTGGGGGTTTCAGCCAACAGGTCACGCCGTCAGCGAAAAACCTGGTTTTGAGAGCCAAAATGGCCATTTTTCAGTTTTTTGGGCTAAAAAGCTTTTTTTTCCAGCAAAACAGTGTTTTGGACACCTAAAATGTGCTTTTCTCGTCCAAAACTTGCGTTGAGCAGTGAAAACGTGGTGTTTTGAGCAAAAGAAAATTCTCAGCAAATTTCAAATTTTCTCAGCAAAAAAAAGTTTTTTGGACCAAAAAGCACCTTTACTCGGCCAAAACCCCATTTTTTTTCGCCAAAAAGTCGTGTTTTTATCTCAAGAGTTATTTTCATGAGCAAAAAGTGGGGGTTTCAGCCAACAGGTCATGCCGTCAGCGAAAAACCTGGTTTTGAGAGCCAAAATGGCCATTTTTCAGTTTTTTGGGCTAAAAAGCTTTTTTTTCCAGCAAAACAGTGTTTTGGACACCTAAAATGTGCTTTTCTCGTCCAAAACTTGCGTTTAGCAGTGAAAACGTGGTGTTTTGAGCAAAAGAAAATTCTCAGCAAATTTCAAATTTTCTCAACAAAAAACAGTTTTTTGGACCAAAAAGCACCTTTACTCAGCCAAAATCTCATTTTTTTCGCCAAAAAGTCGTGTTTTTATCTCAAGAGGTATTTTCATGAGCAAAAAGTGGGGGTTTCAGCCAACAGGTCACGCCGTCAGCGAAAAACCTGGTTTTGAGAGCCAAAATGGCCATTTTTCAGTTTTTTGGGCTAAAAAGCTTTTTTTTCCAGCAAAACAGTGTTTTGGACACCTAAAATGTGCTTTTCTCGTCCAAAACTTGCGTTGAGCAGTGAAAACGTGGTGTTTTGAGCAAAAGAAAATTCTCAGCAAATTTCAAATTTTCTCAGCAAAAAACAGTTTTTTGGACCAAAAAGCACCTTTACTCAGCCAAAACCGCATTTTTTTTCGCCAAAAAGTCGTGTTTTTATCTCAAGAGGTATTTTCATGAGCAAAAAGTGGGGGTTTCAGCCAACAGGTCACGCCGTCAGCGAAAAACCTGGTTTTGAGAGCCAAAATGGCCATTTTTCAGTTTTTTGGGCTAAAAAGCTTTTTTTTCCAGCAAAACAGTGTTTTGGACACCTAAAATGTGCTTTTCTCGTCCAAAACTTGCGTTGAGCAGTGAAAACGTGGTGTTTTGAGCAAAAGAAAATTCTCAGCAAATTTCAAATTTTCTCAGCAAAAAAAAGTTTTTTGGACCAAAAAGCACCTTTACTCGGCCAAAACCCCATTTTTTTTCGCCAAAAAGTCGTGTTTTTATCTCAAGAGTTATTTTCATGAGCAAAAAGTGGGGGTTTCAGCCAACAGGTCATGCCGTCAGCGAAAAACCTGGTTTTGAGAGCCAAAATGGCCATTTTTCAGTTTTTTGGGCTAAAAAGCTTTTTTTTCCAGCAAAACAGTGTTTTGGACACCTAAAATGTGCTTTTCTCGTCCAAAACTTGCGTTTAGCAGTGAAAACGTGGTGTTTTGAGCAAAAGAAAATTCTCAGCAAATTTCAAATTTTCTCAACAAAAAACAGTTTTTTGGACCAAAAAGCACCTTTACTCAGCCAAAATCTCATTTTTTTCGCCAAAAAGTCGTGTTTTTATCTCAAGAGGTATTTTCATGAGCAAAAAGTGGGGGTTTCAGCCAACAGGTCACGCCGTCAGCGAAAAACCTGGTTTTGAGAGCCAAAATGGCCATTTTTCAGTTTTTTGGGCTAAAAAGCTTTTTTTTCCAGCAAAACAGTGTTTTGGACACCTAAAATGTGCTTTTCTCGTCCAAAACTTGCGTTTAGCAGTGAAAACGTGGTGTTTTGAGCAAAAGAAAATTCTCAGCAAATTTCAAATTTTCTCAGCAAAAAACAGTTTTTTGGACCAAAAAGCACCTTTACTCAGCCAAAACCCCATTTTTTTTCGCCAAAAAGTCGTGTTTTTATCTCAAGAGGTATTTTCATGAGCAAAAAGTGGGGGTTTCAGCCAACAGGTCACGCCGTCAGCGAAAAACCTGGTTTTGAGAGCCAAAATGGCCATTTTTCAGTTTTTTGGGCTAAAAAGCTTTTTTTTCCAGCAAAACAGTGTTTTGGACACCTAAAATGTGCTTTTCTCGTCCAAAACTTGCGTCGAGCAGTGAAAACGTGGTGTTTTGAGCAAAAGAAAATTCTCAGCAAATTTCAAATTTTCTCAGCAAAAAACAGTTTTTTGGACCAAAAAGCACCTTTACTCAGCCAAAACCCCATTTTTTTTCGCCAAAAAGTCGTGTTTTTATCTCAAGAGGTATTTTCATGAGCAAAAAGTGGGGGTTTCAGCCAACAGGTCACGCCGTCAGCGAAAAACCTGGTTTTGAGAGCCAAAATGGCCATTTTTCAGTTTTTTGGGCTAAAAAGCTTTTTTTCCCAGCAAAACAGTGTTTTGGACACCTAAAATGTGCTTTTCTCGTCCAAAACTTGCGTTTAGCAGTGAAAACGTGGTGTTTTGAGCAAAAGAAAATTCTCAGCAAATTTCAAATTTTCTCAGCAAAAAACAGTTTTTTGGACCAAAAAGCACCTTTACTCAGCCAAAACCCCATTTTTTTTCGCCAAAAAGTCGTGTTTTTATCTCAAGAGGTATTTTCATGAGCAAAAAGTGGGGGTTTCAGCCAACAGGTCACGCCGTCAGCGAAAAACCTGGTTTTGAGAGCCAAAATGGCCATTTTTCAGTTTTTTGGGCTAAAAAGCTTTTTTTTCCAGCAAAACAGTGTTTTGGACACCTAAAATGTGCTTTTCTCGTCCAAAACCTGCGTTGAGCAGTGAAAACGTGGTGTTTTGAGCAAAAGAAAATTCTCAGCAAATTTCAAATTTTCTCAGCAAAAAACAGTTTTTTGGACCAAAAAGCACCTTTACTCAGCCAAAACCCCATTTTTTTTCGCCAAAAAGTCGTGTTTTTATCTCAAGAGGTATTTTCATGAGCAAAAAGTGGGGGTTTCAGCCAACAGGTCACGCCGTCAGCGAAAAACCTGGTTTTGAGAGCCAAAATGGCCATTTTTCAGTTTTTTGGGCTAAAAAGCTTTTTTTTCCAGCAAAACAGTGTTTTGGACACCTAAAATGTGCTTTTCTCGTCCAAAACTTGCGTTGAGCAGTGAAAACGTGGTGTTTTGAGCAAAAGAAAATTCTCAGCAAATTTCAAATTTTCTCAGCAAAAAACAGTTTTTTGGACCAAAAAGCACCTTTACTCAGCCAAAACCCCATTTTTTTTCGCCAAAAAGTCGTGTTTTTATCTCAAGAGGTATTTTCATGAGCAAAAAGTGGGGGTTTCAGCCAACAGGTCACGCCGTCAGCGAAAAACCTGGTTTTGAGAGCCAAAATGGCCATTTTTCAGTTTTTTGGGCTAAAAAGCTTTTTTTTCCAGCAAAACAGTGTTTTGGACACCTAAAATGTGCTTTTCTCGTCCAAAACTTGCGTTGAGCAGTGAAAACGTGGTGTTTTGAGCAAAAGAAAATTCTCAGCAAATTTCAAATTTTCTCAGCAAAAAACAGTTTTTTGGACCAAAAAGCACCTTTACTCAGCCAAAACCCCATTTTTTTTTCGCCAAAAAGTCGTGTTTTTATCTCAAGAGGTATTTTCATGAGCAAAAAGTGGGGGTTTCAGCCAACAGGTCACGCCGTCAGCGAAAAACCTGGTTTTGAGAGCCAAAATGGCCATTTTTCAGTTTTTTGGGCTAAAAAGCTTTTTTTTCCAGCAAAACAGTGTTTTGGACACCTAAAATGTGCTTTTCTCGTCCAAAACTTGCGTTGAGCAGTGAAAACGTGGTGTTTTGAGCAAAAGAAAATTCTCAGCAAATTTCAAATTTTCTCAGCAAAAAACAGTTTTTTGGACCAAAAAGCACCTTTACTCAGCCAAAACCCCATTTTTTTTCGCCAAAAAGTCGTGTTTTTATCTCAAGAGGTATTTTCATGAGCAAAAAGTGGGGGTTTCAGCCAACAGGTCACGCCGTCAGCGAAAAACCTGGTTTTGAGAGCCAAAATGGCCATTTTTCAGTTTTTTGGGCTAAAAAGCTTTTTTTTCCAGCAAAACAGTGTTTTGGACACCTAAAATGTGCTTTTCTCGTCCAAAACTTGCGTTGAGCAGTGAAAACGTGGTGTTTTGAGCAAAAGAAAATTCTCAGCAAATTTCAAATTTTCTCAGCAAAAAACAGTTTTTTGGACCAAAAAGCACCTTTACTCAGCCAAAACCCCATTTTTTTTCGCCAAAAAGTCGTGTTTTTATCTCAAGAGGTATTTTCATGAGCAAAAAGTGGGGGTTTCAGCCAACAGGTCACGCCGTCAGCGAAAAACCTGGTTTTGAGAGCCAAAATGGCCATTTTTCAGTTTTTTGGGCTAAAAAGCTTTTTTTTCCAGCAAAACAGTGTTTTGGACACCTAAAATGTGCTTTTCTCGTCCAAAACTTGCGTTGAGCAGTGAAAACGTGGTGTTTTGAGCAAAAGAAAATTCTCAGCAAATTTCAAATTTTCTCAGCAAAAAACAGTTTTTTGGACCAAAAAGCACCTTTACTCAGCCAAAACCCCATTTTTTTTCGCCAAAAAGTCGTGTTTTTATCTCAAGAGGTATTTTCATGAGCAAAAAGTGGGGGTTTCAGCCAACAGGTCACGCCGTCAGCGAAAAACCTGGTTTTGAGAGCCAAAATGGCCATTTTTCAGTTTTTTGGGCTAAAAAGCTTTTTTTTCCAGCAAAACAGTGTTTTGGACACCTAAAATGTGCTTTTCTCGTCCAAAACTTGCGTTGAGCAGTGAAAACGTGGTGTTTTGAGCAAAAGAAAATTCTCAGCAAATTTCAAATTTTCTCAGCAAAAAACAGTTTTTTGGACCAAAAAGCACCTTTACTCAGCCAAAACCCCATTTTTTTTCGCCAAAAAGTCGTGTTTTTATCTCAAGAGGTATTTTCATGAGCAAAAAGTGGGGGTTTCAGCCAACAGGTCACGCCGTCAGCGAAAAACCTGGTTTTGAGAGCCAAAATGGCCATTTTTCAGTTTTTTGGGCTAAAAAGCTTTTTTTTCCAGCAAAACAGTGTTTTGGACACCTAAAATGTGCTTTTCTCGTCCAAAACTTGCGTTGAGCAGTGAAAACGTGGTGTTTTGAGCAAAAGAAAATTCTCAGCAAATTTCAAATTTTCTCAGCAAAAAACAGTTTTTTGGACCAAAAAGCACCTTTACTCAGCCAAAACCCCATTTTTTTTCGCCAAAAAGTCGTGTTTTTATCTCAAGAGGTATTTTCATGAGCAAAAAGTGGGGGTTTCAGCCAACAGGTCACGCCGTCAGCGAAAAACCTGGTTTTGAGAGCCAAAATGGCCATTTTTCAGTTTTTTGGGCTAAAAAGCTTTTTTTTCCAGCAAAACAGTGTTTTGGACACCTAAAATGTGCTTTTCTCGTCCAAAACTTGCGTTGAGCAGTGAAAACGTGGTGTTTTGAGCAAAAGAAAATTCTCAGCAAATTTCAAATTTTCTCAGCAAAAAACAGTTTTTTGGACCAAAAAGCACCTTTACTCAGCCAAAACCCCATTTTTTTTCGCCAAAAAGTCGTGTTTTTATCTCAAGAGGTATTTTCATGAGCAAAAAGTGGGGGTTTCAGCCAACAGGTCACGCCGTCAGCGAAAAACCTGGTTTTGAGAGCCAAAATGGCCATTTTTCAGTTTTTTGGGCTAAAAAGCTTTTTTTTCCAGCAAAACAGTGTTTTGGACACCTAAAATGTGCTTTTCTCGTCCAAAACTTGCGTTGAGCAGTGAAAACGTGGTGTTTTGAGCAAAAGAAAATTCTCAGCAAATTTCAAATTTTCTCAGCAAAAAACAGTTTTTTGGACCAAAAAGCACCTTTACTCAGCCAAAACCCCATTTTTTTTCGCCAAAAAGTCGTGTTTTTATCTCAAGAGGTATTTTCATGAGCAAAAAGTGGGGGTTTCAGCCAACAGGTCACGCCGTCAGCGAAAAACCTGGTTTTGAGAGCCAAAATGGCCATTTTTCAGTTTTTTGGGCTAAAAAGCTTTTTTTTCCAGCAAAACAGTGTTTTGGACACCTAAAATGTGCTTTTCTCGTCCAAAACTTGCGTTGAGCAGTGAAAACGTGGTGTTTTGAGCAAAAGAAAATTCTCAGCAAATTTCAAATTTTCTCAGCAAAAAACAGTTTTTTGGACCAAAAAGCACCTTTACTCAGCCAAAACCCCATTTTTTTTCGCCAAAAAGTCGTGTTTTTATCTCAAGAGGTATTTTCATGAGCAAAAAGTGGGGGTTTCAGCCAACAGGTCACGCCGTCAGCGAAAAACCTGGTTTTGAGAGCCAAAATGGCCATTTTTCAGTTTTTTGGGCTAAAAAGCTTTTTTTTCCAGCAAAACAGTGTTTTGGACACCTAAAATGTGCTTTTCTCGTCCAAAACTTGCGTTGAGCAGTGAAAACGTGGTGTTTTGAGCAAAAGAAAATTCTCAGCAAATTTCAAATTTTCTCAGCAAAAAACAGTTTTTTGGACCAAAAAGCACCTTTACTCAGCCAAAACCCCATTTTTTTTCGCCAAAAAGTCGTGTTTTTATCTCAAGAGGTATTTTCATGAGCAAAAAGTGGGGGTTTCAGCCAACAGGTCACGCCGTCAGCGAAAAACCTGGTTTTGAGAGCGAGCCAAAATGGCCATTTTTCAGTTTTTTGGGCTAAAAAGCTTTTTTTTCCAGCAAAACAGTGTTTTGGACACCTAAAATGTGCTTTTCTCGTCCAAAACTTGCGTTTAGCAGTGAAAACGTGGTGTTTTGAGCAAAAGAAAATTCTCAGCAAATTTCAAATTTTCTCAGCAAAAAACAGTTTTTTGGACCAAAAAGCACCTTTACTCAGCCAAAACCCCATTTTTTTTCGCCAAAAAGTCGTGTTTTTATCTCAAGAGGTATTTTCATGAGCAAAAAGTGGGGGTTTCAGCCAACAGGTCACGCCGTCAGCGAAAAACCTGGTTTTGAGAGCCAAAATGGCCATTTTTCAGTTTTTTGGGCTAAAAAGCTTTTTTTTCCAGCAAAACAGTGTTTTGGACACCTAAAATGTGCTTTTCTCGTCCAAAACTTGCGTTTAGCCGTGAAAACGTGGTGTTTTGAGCAAAAGAAAATTCTCAGCAAATTTCAAATTTTCTCAGCAAAAAACAGTTTTTTGGACCAAAAAGCACCTTTACTCAGCCAAAACCCCATTTTTTTTCGCCAAAAAGTCGTGTTTTTATCTCAAGAGGTATTTTCATGAGCAAAAAGTGGGGGTTTCAGCCAACAGGTCACGCCGTCAGCGAAAAACCTGGTTTTGAGAGCCAAAATGGCCATTTTTCAGTTTTTTGGGCTAAAAAGGTTTTTTTTCCAGCAAAACAGTGTTTTGGACACCTAAAATGTGCTTTTCTCGTCCAAAACTTGCGTTTAGCAGTGAAAACGTGGTGTTTTGAGCAAAAGAAAATTCTCAGCAAATTTCAAATTTTCTCAGCAAAAAACAGTTTTTTGGACCAAAAAGCACCTTTACTCAGCCAAAACCCCATTTTTTTTCGCCAAAAAGTCGTGTTTTTATCTCAAGAGGTATTTTCATGAGCAAAAAGTGGGGGTTTCAGCCAACAGGTCACGCCGTCAGCGAAAAACCTGGTTTTGAGAGCCAAAATGGCCATTTTTCAGTTTTTTGGGCTAAATAGCTTTTTTTTCCAGCAAAACAGTGTTTTGGACACCTAAAATGTGCTTTTCTCGTCCAAAACTTGCGTTTAGCAGTGAAAACGTGGTGTTTTGAGCAAAAGAAAATTCTCAGCAAATTTCAAATTTTCTCAGCAAAAAACAGTTTTTTGGACCAAAAAGCACCTTTACTCAGCCAAAACCCCATTTTTTTTCGCCAAAAAGTCGTGTTTTTATCTCAAGAGGTATTTTCATGAGCAAAAAGTGGGGGTTTCAGCCAACAGGTCACGCCGTCAGCGAAAAACCTGGTTTTGAGAGCCAAAATGGCCATTTTTCAGTTTTTTGGGCTAAAAAGCTTTTTTTTCCAGCAAAACAGTGTTTTGGACACCTAAAATGTGCTTTTCTCGTCCAAAACTTGCGTTGAGCAGTGAAAACGTGGTGTTTTGAGCAAAAGAAAATTCTCAGCAAATTTCAAATTTTCTCAGCAAAAAACAGTTTTTTGGACCAAAAAGCACCTTTACTCAGCCAAAACCCCATTTTTTTTCGCCAAAAAGTCGTGTTCTTATCTCAAGAGGTATTTTCATGAGCAAAAAGTGGGGGTTTCAGCCAACAGGTCACGCCGTGAGCGAAAAACCTGGTTTTGAGAGCCAAAATGGCCATTTTTCAGTTTTTTGGGCTAAAAAGCTTTTTTTTCCAGCAAAACAGTGTTTTGGACACCTAAAATGTGCTTTTCTCGTCCAAAACTTGCGTTTAGCAGTGAAAACGTGGTGTTTTGAGCAAAAGAAAATTCTCAGCAAATTTCAAATTTTCTCAGCAAAAAACAGTTTTTTGGACCAAAAAGCACCTTTACTCAGCCAAAACCCCATTTTTTTTCGCCAAAAAGTCGTGTTTTTATCTCAAGAGGTATTTTCATGAGCAAAAAGTGGGGGTTTCAGCCAACAGGTCACGCCGTCAGCGAAAAACCTGGTTTTGAGAGCCAAAATGGCCATTTTTCAGTTTTTTGGGCTAAAAAGCTTTTTTTTCCAGCAAAACAGTGTTTTGGACACCTAAAATGTGCTTTTCTCGTCCAAAACTTGCGTTGAGCAGTGAAAACGTGGTGTTTTGAGCAAAAGAAAATTCTCAGCAAATTTCAAATTTTCTCAGCAAAAAACAGTTTTTTGGACCAAAAAGCACCTTTACTCAGCCAAAACCCCATTTTTTTTCGCCAAAAAGTCGTGTTTTTATCTCAAGAGGTATTTTCATGAGCAAAAAGTGGGGGTTTCAGCCAACAGGTCACGCCGTCAGCGAAAAACCTGGTTTTGAGAGCCAAAATGGCCATTTTTCAGTTTTTTGGGCTAAAAAGCTTTTTTTTCCAGCAAAACAGTGTTTTGGACACCTAAAATGTGCTTTTCTCGTCCAAAACTTGCGTTTAGCAGTGAAAACGTGGTGTTTTGAGCAAAAGAAAATTCTCAGCAAATTTCAAATTTTCTCAGCAAAAAACAGTTTTTTGGACCAAAAAGCACCTTTACTCAGCCAAAACCCCATTTTTTTTCGCCAAAAAGTCGTGTTTTTATCTCAAGAGGTATTTTCATGAGCAAAAAGTGGGGGTTTCAGCCAACAGGTCACGCCGTCAGCGAAAAACCTGGTTTTGAGAGCCAAAATGGCCATTTTTCAGTTTTTTGGGCTAAAAAGCTTTTTTTTCCAGCAAAACAGTGTTTTGGACACCTAAAATGTGCTTTTCTCGTCCAAAACTTGCGTTGAGCAGTGAAAACGTGGTGTTTTGAGCAAAAGAAAATTCTCAGCAAATTTCAAATTTTCTCAGCAAAAAACAGTTTTTTGGACTAAAAAGCACCTTTACTCAGCCAAAACCCCATTTTTTTTCGCCAAAAAGTCGTGTTTTTATCTCAAGAGGTATTTTCATGAGCAAAAAGTGGGGGTTTCAGCCAACAGGTCACGCCGTCAGCGAAAAACCTGGTTTTGAGAGCCAAAATGGCCATTTTTCAGTTTTTTGGGCTAAAAAGCTTTTTTTTCCAGCAAAACAGTGTTTTGGACACCTAAAATGTGCTTTTCTCGTCCAAAACTTGCGTTTAGCAGTGAAAACGTGGTGTTTTGAGCAAAAGAAAATTCTCAGCAAATTTCAAATTTTCTCAGCAAAAAACAGTTTTTTGGACCAAAAAGCACCTTTACTCAGCCAAAACCCCATTTTTTTTCGCCAAAAAGTCGTGTTTTTATCTCAAGAGGTATTTTCATGAGCAAAAAGTGGGGGTTTCAGCCAACAGGTCACGCCGTCAGCGAAAAACCTGGTTTTGAGAGCCAAAATGGCCATTTTTCAGTTTTTTGGGCTAAAAAGCTTTTTTTCCCAGCAAAACAGTGTTTTGGACACCTAAAATGTGCTTTTCTCGTCCAAAACTTGCGTTGAGCAGTGAAAACGTGGTGTTTTGAGCAAAAGAAAATTCTCAGCAAATTTCAAATTTTCTCAGCAAAAAACAGTTTTTTGGACCAAAAAGCACCTTTACTCAGCCAAAACCCCATTTTTTTTCGCCAAAAAGTCGTGTTTTTATCTCAAGAGGTATTTCCATGAGCAAAAAGTGGGGGTTTCAGCCAACAGGTCACGCCGTCAGCGAAAAACCTGGTTTTGAGAGCCAAAATGGCCATTTTTCAGTTTTTTGGGCTAAAAAGCTTTTTTTTCCAGCAAAACAGTGTTTTGGACACCTAAAATGTGCTTTTCTCGTCCAAAACTTGCGTTTAGCAGTGAAAACGTGGTGTTTTGAGCGAAAGAAAATTCTCAGCAAATTTCAAATTTTCTCAGCAAAAAACAGTTTTTTGGACCAAAAAGCACCTTTACTCAGCCAAAACCCCATTTTTTTTCGCCAAAAAGTCGTGTTTTTATCTCAAGAGGTATTTTCATGAGCAAAAAGTGGGGGTTTCAGCCAACAGGTCACGCCGTCAGCGAAAAACCTGGTTTTGAGAGCCAAAATGGCCATTTTTCAGTTTTTTGGGCTAAAAAGCTTTTTTTTCCAGCAAAACAGTGTTTTGGACACCTAAAATGTGCTTTTCTCGTCCAAAACTTGCGTTGAGCAGTGAAAACGTGGTGTTTTGAGCAAAAGAAAATTCTCAGCAAATTTCAAATTTTCTCAGCAAAAAACAGTTTTTTGGACCAAAAAGCACCTTTACTCAGCCAAAACCCCATTTTTTTTCGCCAAAAAGTCGTGTTTTTATCTCAAGAGGTATTTCCATGAGCAAAAAGTGGGGGTTTCAGCCAACAGGTCACGCCGTCAGCGAAAAACCTGGTTTTGAGAGCCAAAATGGCCATTTTTCAGTTTTTTGGGCTAAAAAGCTTTTTTTTCCAGCAAAACAGTGTTTTGGACACCTAAAATGTGCTTTTCTCGTCCAAAACTTGCGTTTAGCAGTGAAAACGTGGTGTTTTGAGCGAAAGAAAATTCTCAGCAAATTTCAAATTTTCTCAGCAAAAAACAGTTTTTTGGACCAAAAAGCACCTTTACTCAGCCAAAACCCCATTTTTTTTCGCCAAAAAGTCGTGTTTTTATCTCAAGAGGTATTTTCATGAGCAAAAAGTGGGGGTTTCAGCCAACAGGTCACGCCGTCAGCGAAAAACCTGGTTTTGAGAGCCAAAATGGCCATTTTTCAGTTTTTTGGGCTAAAAAGCTTTTTTTTCCAGCAAAACAGTGTTTTGGACACCTAAAATGTGCTTTTCTCGTCCAAAACTTGCGTTGAGCAGTGAAAACGTGGTGTTTTGAGCAAAAGAAAATTCTCAGCAAATTTCAAATTTTCTCAGCAAAAAACAGTTTTTTGGACCAAAAAGCACCTTTACTCAGCCAAAACCCCATTTTTTTTCGCCAAAAAGTCGTGTTTTTATCTCAAGAGGTATTTTCATGAGCAAAAAGTGGGGGTTTCAGCCAACAGGTCACGCCGTCAGCGAAAAACCTGGTTTTGAGAGCCAAAATGGCCATTTTTCAGTTTTTTGGGCTAAAAAGCTTTTTTTTCCAGCAAAACAGTGTTTTGGACACCTAAAATGTGCTTTTCTCGTCCAAAACTTGCGTTTTGCAGTGAAAACGTGGTGTTTTGAGCAAAAGAAAATTCTCAGCAAATTTCAAATTTTCTCAGCAAAAAACAGTTTTTTGGACCAAAAAGCACCTTTACTCAGCCAAAACCCCATTTTTTTTCGCCAAAAAGTCGTGTTTTTATCTCAAGAGGTATTTTCATGAGCAAAAAGTGGGGGTTTCAGCCAACAGGTCACGCCGTCAGCGAAAAACCTGGTTTTGAGAGCCAAAATGGCCATTTTTCAGTTTTTTGGGCTAAAAAGCTTTTTTTTCCAGCAAAACAGTGTTTTGGACACCTAAAATGTGCTTTTCTCGTCCAAAACTTGCGTTGAGCAGTGAAAACGTGGTGTTTTGAGCAAAAGAAAATTCTCAGCAAATTTCAAATTTTCTCAGCAAAAAACAGTTTTTTGGACCAAAAAGCACGTTTACTCAGCCAAAACCCCATTTTTTTTCGCCAAAAAGTCGTGTTTTTATCTCAAGAGGTATTTTCATGAGCAAAAAGTGGGGGTTTCAGCCAACAGGTCACGCCGTCAGCGAAAAACCTGGTTTTGAGAGCCAAAATGGCCATTTTTCAGTTTTTTGGGCTAAAAAGCTTTTTTTTCCAGCAAAACAGTGTTTTGGACACCTAAAATGTGCTTTTCTCGTCCAAAACTTGCGTTTTGCAGTGAAAACGTGGTGTTTTGAGCAAAAGAAAATTCTCAGCAAATTTCAAATTTTCTCAGCAAAAAACAGTTTTTTGGACCAAAAAGCACCTTTACTCAGCCAAAACCCCATTTTTTTTCGCCAAAAAGTCGTGTTTTTATCTCAAGAGGTATTTTCATGAGCAAAAAGTGGGGGTTTCAGCCAACAGGTCACGCCGTCAGCGAAAAACCTGGTTTTGAGAGCCAAAATGGCCATTTTTCAGTTTTTTGGGCTAAAAAGTTTTTTTTTCCAGCAAAACAGTGTTTTGGACACCTAAAATGTGCTTTTCTCGTCCAAAACTTGCGTTTAGCAGTGAAAACGTGGTGTTTTGAGCAAAAGAAAATTCTCAGCAAATTTCAAATTTTCTCAGCAAAAAACAGTTTTTTGGACCAAAAAGCACCTTTACTCAGCCAAAACCCCATTTTTTTTCGCCAAAAAGTCGTGTTTTTATCTCAAGAGGTATTTTCATGAGCAAAAAGTGGGGGTTTCAGCCAACAGGTCACGCCGTCAGCGAAAAACCTGGTTTTGAGAGCCAAAATGGCCATTTTTCAGTTTTTTGGGCTAAAAAGCTTTTTTTTCCAGCAAAACAGTGTTTTGGACACCTAAAATGTGCTTTTCTCGTCCAAAACTTGCGTTTAGCAGTGAAAACGTGGTGTTTTGAGCAAAAGAAAATTCTCAGCAAATTTCAAATTTTCTCAGCAAAAAACAGTTTTTTGGACCAAAAAGCACCTTTACTCAGCCAAAACCCCATTTTTTTTCGCCAAAAAGTCGTGTTTTTATCTCAAGAGGTATTTTCATGAGCAAAAAGTGGGGGTTTCAGCCAACAGGTCACGCCGTCAGCGAAAAACCTGGTTTTGAGAGCCAAAATGGCCATTTTTCAGTTTTTTGGGCTAAAAAGCTTTTTTTTCCAGCAAAACAGTGTTTTGGACACCTAAAATGTGCTTTTCTCGTCCAAAACTTGCGTTTAGCAGTGAAAACGTGGTGTTTTGAGCAAAAGAAAATTCTCAGCAAATTTCAAATTTTTTCAGCAAAAAACAGTTTTTTGGACCAAAAAGCACGTTTACTCAGCCAAAACCCCATTTTTTTTCGCCAAAAAGTCGTGTTTTTATCTCAAGAGGTATTTTCATGAGCAAAAAGTGGGGGTTTCAGCCAACAGGTCACGCCGTCAGCGAAAAACCTGGTTTTGAGAGCCAAAATGGCCATTTTTCAGTTTTTTGGGCTAAAAAGCTTTTTTTTCCAGCAAAACAGTGTTTTGGACACCTAAAATGTGCTTTTCTCGTCCAAAACTTGCGTTGAGCAGTAAAAACGTGGTGTTTTGAGCAAAAAAAAATTCTCAGCAAATTTCAAATTTTCTCAGCAAAAAATAGTTTTTTGGACCAAAAAGCACCTTTACTCAGCCAAAACCCCATTTTTTTTCGCCAAAAAGTCGTGTTTTTATCTCAAGAGGTATTTTCATGAGCAAAAAGTGGGGGTTTCAGCCAACAGGTCACGCCATCAGCGAAAAACCTGGTTTTGAGAGCCAAAATGGCCATTTTTCAGTTTTTTGGGCTAAAAAGCTTTTTTTTCCAGCAAAACAGTGTTTTGGACACCTAAAATGTGCTTTTCTCGTCCAAAACTTGCGTTTAGCAGTGAAAACGTGGTGTTTTGAGCAAAAGAAAATTCTCAGCAAATTTCAAATTTTCTCAGCAAAAAACAGTTTTTTGGACCAAAAAGCACCTTTACTCAGCCAAAACCCCATTTTTTTTCGCCAAAAAGTCGTGTTTTTATCTCAAGAGGTATTTTCATGAGCAAAAAGTGGGGGTTTCAGCCAACAGGTCACGCCATCAGCGAAAAACCTGGTTTTGAGAGCCAAAATGGCCATTTTTCAGTTTTTTGGGCTAAAAAGCTTTTTTTTCCAGCAAAACAGTGTTTTGGACACCTAAAATGTGCTTTTCTCGTCCAAAACTTGCGTTTAGCAGTGAAAACGTGGTGTTTTGAGCAAAAGAAAATTCTCAGCAAATTTCAAATTTTCTCAGCAAAAAACAGTTTTTTGGACCAAAAAGCACCTTTACTCAGCCAAAACCCCATTTTTTTTCGCCAAAAAGTCGTGTTTTTATCTCAAGAGGTATTTTCATGAGCAAAAAGTGGGGGTTTCAGCCAACAGGTCACGCCGTCAGCGAAAAACCTGGTTTTGAGAGCCAAAATGGCCATTTTTCAGTTTTTTGGGCTAAAAAGCTTTTTTTTCCAGCAAAACAGTGTTTTGGACACCTAAAATGTGCTTTTCTCGTCCAAAACTTGCGTTTAGCAGTGAAAACGTGGTGTTTTGAGCAAAAGAAAATTCTCAGCAAATTTCAAATTTTCTCAGCAAAAAACAGTTTTTTGGACCAAAAAGCACCTTTACTCAGCCAAAACCCCATTTTTTTTCGCCAAAAAGTCGTGTTTTTATCTCAAGAGGTATTTTCATGAGCAAAAAGTGGGGGTTTCAGCCAACAGGTCACGCCGTCAGCGAAAAACCTGGTTTTGAGAGCCAAAATGTCCATTTTTCAGTTTTTTGGGCTAAAAAGCTTTTTTTCCCAGCAAAACAGTGTTTTGGACACCTAAAATGTGCTTTTCTCGTCCAAAACTTGCGTTTAGCAGTGAAAACGTGGTGTTTTGAGCAAAAGAAAATTCTCGGCAAATTTCAAATTTTCTCCGCAAAAAACAGTTTTTTGGACCAAAAAGCACCTTTACTCAGCCAAAACCCCATTTTTTTTCGCCAAAAAGTCGTGTTTTTATCTCAAGAGGTATTTTCATGAGCAAAAAGTGGGGGTTTCAGCCAACAGGTCACGCCGTCAGCGAAAAACCTGGTTTTGAGAGCCAAAATGGCCATTTTTCAGTTTTTTGGGCTAAAAAGCTTTTTTTCCCAGCAAAACAGTGTTTTGGACACCTAAAATGTGCTTTTCTCGTCCAAAACTTGCGTTTAGCAGTGAAAACGTGGTGTTTTGAGCAAAAGAAAATTCTCAGCAAATTTCAAATTTTCTCAGCAAAAAACAGTTTTTTGGACCAAAAAGCACCTTTACTCAGCCAAAACCCCATTTTTTTTCGCCAAAAAGTCGTGTTTTTATCTCAAGAGGTATTTTCATGAGCAAAAAGTGGGGGTTTCAGCCAACAGGTCACGCCGTCAGCGAAAAACCTGGTTTTGAGAGCCAAAATGGCCATTTTTCAGTTTTTTGGGCTAAAAAGCTTTTTTTTCCAGCAAAACAGTGTTTTGGACACCTAAAATGTGCTTTTCTCGTCCAAAACTTGCGTTGAGCAGTGAAAACGTGGTGTTTTGAGCAAAAGAAAATTCTCAGCAAATTTCAAATTTTCTCAGCAAAAAACAGTTTTTTGGACCAAAAAGCACCTTTACTCAGCCAAAACCCCATTTTTTTTCGCCAAAAAGTCGTGTTTTTATCTCAAGAGGTATTTTCATGAGCAAAAAGTGGGGGTTTCAGCCAACAGGTCACGCCGTCAGCGAAAAACCTGGTTTTGAGAGCCAAAATGGGCATTTTTCAGTTTTTTGGGCTAAAAAGCTTTTTTTCCCAGCAAAACAGTGTTTTGGACACCTAAAATGTGCTTTTCTCGTCCAAAACTTGCGTTTAGCAGTGAAAACGTGGTGTTTTGAGCAAAAGAAAATTCTCAGCAAATTTCAAATTTTCTCAGCAAAAAACAGTTTTTTGGACCAAAAAGCACCTTTACTCAGCCAAAACCCCATTTTTTTTCGCCAAAAAGTCGTGTTTTTATCTCAAGAGGTATTTTCATGAGCAAAAAGTGGGGGTTTCAGCCAACAGGTCACGCCGTCAGCGAAAAACCTGGTTTTGAGAGCCAAAATGGCCATTTTTCAGTTTTTTGGGCTAAAAAGCTTTTTTTTCCAGCAAAACAGTGTTTTGGACACCTAAAATGTGCTTTTCTCGTCCAAAACTCGCGTTGAGCAGTGAAAACGTGGTGTTTTGAGCGAAAGAAAATTCTCAGCAAATTTCAAATTTTCTCAGCAAAAAACAGTTTTTTGGACCAAAAAGCACCTTTACTCAGCCAAAACCCCATTTTTTTTCGCCAAAAAGTCGTGTTTTTATCTCAAGAGGTATTTTCATGAGCAAAAAATGGGGGTTTCAGCCAACAGGTCACGCCGTCAGCGAAAAACCTGGTTTTGAGAGCCAAAATGGCCATTTTTCAGTTTTTTGGGCTAAAAAGCTTTTTTTTCCAGCAAAACAGTGTTTTGGACACCTAAAATGTGCTTTTCTCGTCCAAAACTTGCGTTGAGCAGTGAAAACGTGGTGTTTTGAGCAAAAGAAAATTCTCAGCAAATTTCAAATTTTCTCAGCAAAAAACAGTTTTTTGGACCAAAAAGCACCTTTACTCAGCCAAAACCCCATTTTTTTTCGCCAAAAAGTCGTGTTTTTATCTCAAGAGGTATTTTCATGAGCAAAAAGTGGGGGTTTCAGCCAACAGGTCACGCCGTCAGCGAAAAACCTGGTTTTGAGAGCCAAAATGGGCATTTTTCAGTTTTTTGGGCTAAAAAGCTTTTTTTTCCAGCAAAACAGTGTTTTGGACACCTAAAATGTGCTTTTCTCGTCCAAAACTTGCGTTGAGCAGTGAAAACGTGGTGTTTTGAGCAAAAGAAAATTCTCAGCAAATTTCAAATTTTCTCAGCAAAAAACAGTTTTTTGGACCAAAAAGCACCTTTACTCAGCCAAAACCCCATTTTTTTTCGCCAAAAAGTCGTGTTTTTATCTCAAGAGGTATTTTCATGAGCAAAAAGTGGGGGTTTCAGCCAACAGGTCACGCCGTCAGCGAAAAACCTGGTTTTGAGAGCCAAAATGGCCATTTTTCAGTTTTTTGGGCTAAAAAGCTTTTTTTTCCAGCAAAACAGTGTTTTGGACACCTAAAATGTGCTTTTCTCGTCCAAAACTTGCGTTGAGCAGTGAAAACGTGGTGTTTTGAGCAAAAGAAAATTCTCAGCAAATTTCAAATTTTCTCAGCAAAAAACAGTTTTTTGGACCAAAAAGCACCTTTACTCAGCCAAAACCCCATTTTTTTTCGCCAAAAAGTCGTGTTTTTATCTCAAGAGGTATTTTCATGAGCAAAAAGTGGGGGTTTCAGCCAACAGGTCACGCCGTCAGCGAAAAACCTGGTTTTGAGAGCCAAAATGGCCATTTTTCAGTTTTTTGGGCTAAAAAGCTTTTTTTTCCAGCAAAACAGTGTTTTGGACACCTAAAATGTGCTTTTCTCGTCCAAAACTTGCGTTGAGCAGTGAAAACGTGGTGTTTTGAGCAAAAGAAAATTCTCAGCAAATTTCAAATTTTCTCAGCAAAAAACAGTTTTTTGGACCAAAAAGCACCTTTACTCAGCCAAAACCCCATTTTTTTTCGCCAAAAAGTCGTGTTTTTATCTCAAGAGGTATTTTCATGAGCAAAAAGTGGGGGTTTCAGCCAACAGGTCACGCCGTCAGCGAAAAACCTGGTTTTGAGAGCCAAAATGGCCATTTTTCAGTTTTTTGGGCTAAAAAGCTTTTTTTCCCAGCAAAACAGTGTTTTGGACACCTAAAATGTGCTTTTCTCGTCCAAAACTTGCGTTTAGCAGTGAAAACGTGGTGTTTTGAGCAAAAGAAAATTCTCAGCAAATTTCAAATTTTCTCAGCAAAAAACAGTTTTTTGGACCAAAAAGCACCTTTACTCAGCTAAAACCCCATTTTTTTTCGCCAAAAAGTCGTGTTTTTATCTCAAGAGGTATTTTCATGAGCAAAAAGTGGGGGTTTCAGCCAACAGGTCACGCCGTCAGCGAAAAACCTAGTTTTGAGAGCCAAAATGGCCATTTTTCAGTTTTTTGGGCTAAAAAGCTTTTTTTTCCAGCAAAACAGTGTTTTGGACACCTAAAATGTGCTTTTCTCGTCCAAAACTTGCGTTTAGCAGTGAAAACGTGGTGTTTTGAGCAAAAGAAAATTCTCAGCAAATTTCAAATTTTCTCAGCAAAAAACAGTTTTTTGGACCAAAAAGCACCTTTACTCAGCCAAAACCCCATTTTTTTTCGCCAAAAAGTCGTGTTTTTATCTCAAGAGGTATTTTCATGAGCAAAAAGTGGGGGTTTCAGCCAACAGGTCACGCCGTCAGCGAAAAACCTGGTTTTGAGAGCCAAAATGGCCATTTTTCAGTTTTTTGGGCTAAAAAGGTTTTTTTTCCAGCAAAACAGTGTTTTGGACACCTAAAATGTGCTTTTCTCGTCCAAAACTTGCGTTGAGCAGTGAAAACGTGGTGTTTTGAGCAAAAGAAAATTCTCAGCAAATTTCAAATTTTCTCAGCAAAAAACAGTTTTTTGGACCAAAAAGCACCTTTACTCAGCCAAAACCCCATTTTTTTTCGCCAAAAAGTCGTGTTTTTATCTCAAGAGGTATTTTCATGAGCAAAAAGTGGGGGTTTCAGCCAACAGGTCACGCCGTCAGCGAAAAACCTGGTTTTGAGAGCCAAAATGGCCATTTTTCAGTTTTTTGGGCTAAAAAGCTTTTTTTTCCAGCAAAACAGTGTTTTGGACACCTAAAATGTGCTTTTCTCGTCCAAAACTTGCGTTGAGCAGTGAAAACGTGGTGTTTTGAGCAAAAGAAAATTCTCAGCAAATTTCAAATTTTCTCAGCAAAAAACAGTTTTTTGGACCAAAAAGCACCTTTACTCAGCCAAAACCCCATTTTTTTTCGCCAAAAAGTCGTGTTTTTATCTCAAGAGGTATTTTCATGAGCAAAAAGTGGGGGTTTCAGCCAACAGGTCACGCCGTCAGCGAAAAACCTGGTTTTGAGAGCCAAAATGGGCATTTTTCAGTTTTTTGGGCTAAAAAGCTTTTTTTTCCAGCAAAACAGTGTTTTGGACACCTAAAATGTGCTTTTCTCGTCCAAAACTTGCGTTGAGCAGTGAAAACGTGGTGTTTTGAGCAAAAGAAAATTCTCAGCAAATTTCAAATTTTCTCAGCAAAAAACAGTTTTTTGGACCAAAAAGCACCTTTACTCAGCCAAAACCCCATTTTTTTTCGCCAAAAAGTCGTGTTTTTATCTCAAGAGGTATTTTCATGAGCAAAAAGTGGGGGTTTCAGCCAACAGGTCACGCCGTCAGCGAAAAACCTGGTTTTGAGAGCCAAAATGGCCATTTTTCAGTTTTTTGGGCTAAAAAGCTTTTTTTTCCAGCAAAACAGTGTTTTGGACACCTAACATGTGCTTTTCTCGTCCAAAACTTGCGTTTAGCAGTGAAAACGTGGTGTTTTGAGCAAAAGAAAATTCTCAGCAAATTTCAAATTTTCTCAGCAAAAAACAGTTTTTTGGACCAAAAAGCACCTTTACTCAGCCAAAACCCCATTTTTTTTCGCCAAAAAGTCGTGTTTTTATCTCAAGAGGTATTTTCATGAGCAAAAAGTGGGGGTTTCAGCCAACAGGTCACGCCGTCAGCGAAAAACCTGGTTTTGAGAGCCAAAATGGCCATTTTTCAGTTTTTTGGGCTAAAAAGCTTTTTTTTCCAGCAAAACAGTGTTTTGGACACCTAAAATGTGCTTTTCTCGTCCAAAACTTGCGTTGAGCAGTGAAAACGTGGTGTTTTGAGCAAAAGAAAATTCTCAGCAAATTTCAAATTTTCTCAGCAAAAAACAGTTTTTTGGAGCAAAAAGCACCTTTACTCAGCCAAAACCCCATTTTTTTTCGCCAAAAAGTCGTGTTTTTATCTCAAGAGGTATTTTCATGAGCAAAAAGTGGGGGTTTCAGCCAACAGGTCACGCCGTCAGCGAAAAACCTGGTTTTGAGAGCCAAAATGGGCATTTTTCAGTTTTTTGGGCTAAAAAGCTTTTTTTTCCAGCAAAACAGTGTTTTGGACACCTAAAATGTGCTTTTCTCGTCCAAAACTTGCGTTGAGCAGTGAAAACGTGGTGTTTTGAGCAAAAGAAAATTCTCAGCAAATTTCAAATTTTCTCAGCAAAAAACAGTTTTTTGGACCAAAAAGCACCTTTACTCAGCCAAAACCCCATTTTTTTTCGCCAAAAAGTCGTGTTTTTATCTCAAGAGGTATTTTCATGAGCAAAAAGTGGGGGTTTCAGCCAACAGGTCACGCCGTCAGCGAAAAACCTGGTTTTGAGAGCCAAAATGGCCATTTTTCAGTTTTTTGGGCTAAAAAGCTTTTTTTTCCAGCAAAACAGTGTTTTGGACACCTAAAATGTGCTTTTCTCGTCCAAAACTTGCGTTGAGCAGTGAAAACGTGGTGTTTTGAGCAAAAGAAAATTCTCAGCAAATTTCAAATTTTCTCAGCAAAAAACAGTTTTTTGGACCAAAAAGCACCTTTACTCAGCCAAAACCCCATTTTTTTTCGCCAAAAAGTCGTGTTTTTATCTCAAGAGGTATTTTCATGAGCAAAAAGTGGGGGTTTCAGCCAACAGGTCACGCCGTCAGCGAAAAACCTGGTTTTGAGAGCCAAAATGGCCATTTTTCAGTTTTTTGGGCTAAAAAGCTTTTTTTTCCAGCAAAACAGTGTTTTGGACACCTAAAATGTGCTTTTCTCGTCCAAAACTTGCGTTGAGCAGTGAAAACGTGGTGTTTTGAGCAAAAGAAAATTCTCAGCAAATTTCAAATTTTCTCAGCAAAAAACAGTTTTTTGGACCAAAAAGCACCTTTACTCAGCCAAAACCCCATTTTTTTTCGCCAAAAAGTCGTGTTTTTATCTCAAGAGGTATTTTCATGAGCAAAAAGTGGGGGTTTCAGCCAACAGGTCACGCCGTCAGCGAAAAACCTGGTTTTGAGAGCCAAAATGGGCATTTTTCAGTTTTTTGGGCTAAAAAGCTTTTTTTTCCAGCAAAACAGTGTTTTGGACACCTAAAATGTGCTTTTCTCGTCCAAAACTTGCGTTGAGCAGTGAAAACGTGGTGTTTTGAGCAAAAGAAAATTCTCAGCAAATTTCAAATTTTCTCAGCAAAAAACAGTTTTTTGGACCAAAAAGCACCTTTTCTCAGCCAAAACCCCATTTTTTTTCGCCAAAAAGTCGTGTTTTTATCTCAAGAGGTATTTTCATGAGCAAAAAGTGGGGGTTTCAGCCAACAGGTCACGCCGTCAGCGAAAAACCTGGTTTTGAGAGCCAAAATGGCCATTTTTCAGTTTTTTGGGCTAAAAAGCTTTTTTTTCCAGCAAAACAGTGTTTTGGACACCTAAAATGTGCTTTTCTCGTCCAAAACTTGCGTTTAGCAGTGAAAACGTGGTGTTTTGAGCAAAAGAAAATTCTCAGCAAATTTCAAATTTTCTCAGCAAAAAACAGTTTTTTGGACCAAAAAGCACCTTTACTCAGCCAAAACCCCATTTTTTTTCGCCAAAAAGTCGTGTTTTTATCTCAAGAGGTATTTTCATGAGCAAAAAGTGGGGGTTTCAGCCAACAGGTCACGCCGTCAGCGAAAAACCTGGTTTTGAGAGCCAAAATGGCCATTTTTCAGTTTTTTGGGCTAAAAAGCTTTTTTTTCCAGCAAAACAGTGTTTTGGACACCTAAAATGTGCTTTTCTCGTCCAAAACTTGCGTTGAGCAGTGAAAACGTGGTGTTTTGAGCAAAAGAAAATTCTCAGCAAATTTCAAATTTTCTCAGCAAAAAACAGTTTTTTGGACCAAAAAGCACCTTTACTCAGCCAAAACCCCATTTTTGTTCGCCAAAAAGTCGTGTTTTTATCTCAAGAGGTATTTTCATGAGCAAAAAGTGGGGGTTTCAGCCAACAGGTCACGCCGTCAGCGAAAAACCTGGTTTTGAGAGCCAAAATGGGCATTTTTCAGTTTTTTGGGCTAAAAAGCTTTTTTTTCCAGCAAAACAGTGTTTTGGACACCTAAAATGTGCTTTTCTCGTCCAAAACTTGCGTTGAGCAGTGAAAACGTGGTGTTTTGAGCAAAAGAAAATTCTCAGCAAATTTCAAATTTTCTCAGCAAAAAACAGTTTTTTGGACCAAAAAGCACCTTTACTCAGCCAAAACCCCATTTTTTTTCGCCAAAAAGTCGTGTTTTTATCTCAAGAGGTATTTTCATGAGCAAAAAGTGGGGGTTTCAGCCAACAGGTCACGCCGTCAGCGAAAAACCTGGTTTTGAGAGCCAAAATGGGCATTTTTCAGTTTTTTGGGCTAAAAAGCTTTTTTTTCCAGCAAAACAGTGTTTTGGACACCTAAAATGTGCTTTTCTCGTCCAAAACTTGCGTTGAGCAGTGAAAACGTGGTGTTTTGAGCAAAAGAAAATTCTCAGCAAATTTCAAATTTTCTCAGCAAAAAACAGTTTTTTGGACCAAAAAGCACCTTTACTCAGCCAAAACCCCATTTGTTTTCGCCAAAAAGTCGTGTTTTTATCTCAAGAGGTATTTTCATGAGCAAAAAGTGGGGGTTTCAGCCAACAGGTCACGCCGTCAGCGAAAAACCTGGTTTTGAGAGCCAAAATGGCCATTTTTCAGTTTTTTGGGCTAAAAAGCTTTTTTTTCCAGCAAAACAGTGTTTTGGACACCTAAAATTTGCTTTTCTCGTCCAAAACTTGCGTTGAGCAGTGAAAACGTGGTGTTTTGAGCCAAAGAAAATTCTCAGCAAATTTCAAATTTTCTCAGCAAA
The DNA here is from genome assembly GCA_964019055.1 of Anthopleura xanthogrammica. Classification (NCBI taxonomy): domain Eukaryota; kingdom Metazoa; phylum Cnidaria; class Anthozoa; order Actiniaria; family Actiniidae; genus Anthopleura; species Anthopleura xanthogrammica. The sequence continues at coordinate 3,665 of CAXHSA010000106.1, read as the reverse complement.
AAACAGTTTTTTGGACCAAAAAGCACCTTTACTCAGCCAAAACCCCATTTTTTTCGCCAAAAAGTCGTGTTTTTATCTCAAGAGGTATTTTCATGAGCAAAAAGTGGGGGTTTCAGCCAACAGGTCACGCCGTCAGCGAAAAACCTGGTTTTGAGAGCCAAAATGGCCATTTTTCAGTTTTTTGGGCTAAAAAGCTTTTTTTTCCAGCAAAACAGTGTTTTGGACACCTAAAATGTGCTTTTCTCGTCCAAAACTTGCGTTTAGCAGTGAAAACGTGGTGTTTTGAGCAAAAGAAAATTCTCAGCAAATTTCAAATTTTCTCAGCAAAAAACAGTTTTTTGGACCAAAAAGCACCTTTACTCAGCCAAAACCCCATTTTTTTTCGCCAAAAAGTCGTGTTTTTATCTCAAGAGGTATTTTCATGAGCAAAAAGTGGGGGTTTCAGCCAACAGGTCACGCCGTCAGCGAAAAACCTGGTTTTGAGAGCCAAAATGGCCATTTTTCAGTTTTTTGGGCTAAAAAGCTTTTTTTTCCAGCAAAACAGTGTTTTGGACACCTAAAATGTGCTTTTCTCGTCCAAAACTTGCGTTTAGCAGTGAAAACGTGGTGTTTTGAGCAAAAGAAAATTCTCAGCAAATTTCAAATTTTCTCAGCAAAAAACAGTTTTTTGGACCAAAAAGCACCTTTACTCAGCCAAAACCCCATTTTTTTTCGCCAAAAAGTCGTGTTTTTATCTCAAGAGGTATTTTCATGAGCAAAAAGTGGGGGTTTCAGCCAACAGGTCACGCCGTCAGCGAAAAACCTGGTTTTGAGAGCCAAAATGGGCATTTTTCAGTTTTTTGGGCTAAAAAGCTTTTTTTTCCAGCAAAACAGTGTTTTGGACACCTAAAATGTGCTTTTCTCGTCCAAAACTTGCGTTTAGCAGTGAAAACGTGGTGTTTTGAGCAAAAGAAAATTCTCAGCAAATTTCAAATTTTCTCAGCAAAAAACAGTTTTTTGGACCAAAAAGCACCTTTACTCAGCCAAAACCCCATTTTTTTTCGCCAAAAAGTCGTGTTTTTATCTCAAGAGGTATTTTCATGAGCAAAAAGTGGGGGTTTCAGCCAACAGGTCACGCCGTCAGCGAAAAACCTGGTTTTGAGAGCCAAAATGGCCATTTTTCAGTTTTTTGGGCTAAAAAGCTTTTTTTTCCAGCAAAACAGTGTTTTGGACACCTAAAATGTGCTTTTCTCGTCCAAAACTTGCGTTGAGCAGTGAAAACGTGGTGTTTTGAGCAAAAAAAAATTCTCAGCAAATTTCAAATTTTCTCAGCAAAAAACAGTTTTTTGGACCAAAAAGCACCTTTACTCAGCCAAAACCCCATTTTTTTTCGCCAAAAAGTCGTGTTTTTATCTCAAGAGGTATTTTCATGAGCAAAAAGTGGGGGTTTCAGCCAACAGGTCACGCCGTCAGCGAAAAACCTGGTTTTGAGAGCCAAAATGGCCATTTTTCAGTTTTTTGGGCTAAAAAGCTTTTTTTTCCAGCAAAACAGTGTTTTGGACACCTAAAATTTGCTTTTCTCGTCCAAAACTTGCGTTGAGCAGTGAAAACGTGGTGTTTTGAGCCAAAGAAAATTCTCAGCAAATTTCAAATTTTCTCAGCAAAAAACAGTTTTTTGGACCAAAAAGCACCTTTACTCAGCCAAAACCCCATTTTTTTCGCCAAAAAGTCGTGTTTTTATCTCAAGAGGTATTTTCATGAGCAAAAAGTGGGGGTTTCAGCCAACAGGTCACGCCGTCAGCGAAAAACCTGGTTTTGAGAGCCAAAATGGCCATTTTTCAGTTTTTTGGGCTAAAAAGCTTTTTTTTCCAGCAAAACAGTGTTTTGGACACCTAAAATGTGCTTTTCTCGTCCAAAACTTGCGTTTAGCAGTGAAAACGTGGTGTTTTGAGCAAAAGAAAATTCTCAGCAAATTTCAAATTTTCTCAGCAAAAAACAGTTTTTTGGACCAAAAAGCACCTTTACTCAGCCAAAACCCCATTTTTTTTCGCCAAAAAGTCGTGTTTTTATCTCAAGAGGTATTTTCATGAGCAAAAAGTGGGGGTTTCAGCCAACAGGTCACGCCGTCAGCGAAAAACCTGGTTTTGAGAGCCAAAATGGCCATTTTTCAGTTTTTTGGGCTAAAAAGCTTTTTTTTCCAGCAAAACAGTGTTTTGGACACCTAAAATGTGCTTTTCTCGTCCAAAACTTGCGTTTAGCAGTGAAAACGTGGTGTTTTGAGCAAAAGAAAATTCTCAGCAAATTTCAAATTTTCTCAGCAAAAAACAGTTTTTTGGACCAAAAAGCACCTTTACTCAGCCAAAACCCCATTTTTTTTCGCCAAAAAGTCGTGTTTTTATCTCAAGAGGTATTTTCATGAGCAAAAAGTGGGGGTTTCAGCCAACAGGTCACGCCGTCAGCGAAAAACCTGGTTTTGAGAGCCAAAATGGCCATTTTTCAGTTTTTTGGGCTAAAAAGCTTTTTTTTCCAGCAAAACAGTGTTTTGGACACCTAAAATGTGCTTTTCTCGTCCAAAACTTGCGTTTAGCAGTGAAAACGTGGTGTTTTGAGCAAAAGAAAATTCTCAGCAAATTTCAAATTTTCTCAGCAAAAAACAGTTTTTTGGACCAAAAAGCACCTTTACTCAGCCAAAACCCCATTTTTTTTCGCCAAAAAGTCGTGTTTTTATCTCAAGAGGTATTTTCATGAGCAAAAAGTGGGGGTTTCAGCCAACAGGTCACGCCGTCAGCGAAAAACCTGGTTTTGAGAGCCAAAATGGCCATTTTTCAGTTTTTTGGGCTAAAAAGCTTTTTTTTCCAGCAAAACAGTGTTTTGGACACCTAAAATGTGCTTTTCTCGTCCAAAACTTGCGTTGAGCAGTGAAAACGTGGTGTTTTGAGCAAAAGAAAATTCTCAGCAAATTTCAAATTTTCTCAGCAAAAAACAGTTTTTTGGACCAAAAAGCACCTTTACTCAGCCAAAACCCCATTTTTTTTCGCCAAAAAGTCGTGTTTTTATCTCAAGAGGTATTTTCATGAGCAAAAAGTGGGGGTTTCAGCCAACAGGTCACGCCGTCAGCGAAAAACCTGGTTTTGAGAGCCAAAATGGCCATTTTTCAGTTTTTTGGGCTAAAAAGCTTTTTTTTCCAGCAAAACAGTGTTTTGGACACCTAAAATGTGCTTTTCTCGTCCAAAACTTGCGTTGAGCAGTGAAAACGTGGTGTTTTGAGCAAAAGAAAATTCTCAGCAAATTTCAAATTTTCTCAGCAAAAAACAGTTTTTTGGACCAAAAAGCACCTTTACTCAGCCAAAACCCCATTTTTTTTCGCCAAAAAGTCGTGTTTTTATCTCAAGAGGTATTTTCATGAGCAAAAAGTGGGGGTTTCAGCCAACAGGTCACGCCGTCAGCGAAAAACCTGGTTTTGAGAGCCAAAATGGCCATTTTTCAGTTTTTTGGGCTAAAAAGCTTCTTTTTCCAGCAAAACAGTGTTTTGGACACCTAAAATGTGCTTTTCTCGTCCAAAACTTGCGTTGAGCAGTGAAAACGTGGTGTTTTGAGCAAAAGAAAATTCTCAGCAAATTTCAAATTTTCTCAGCAAAAAACAGTTTTTTGGACCAAAAAGCACCTTTACTCAGCCAAAACCCCAT
>CAXHSA010000105.1:0-33948 GCA_964019055.1 Anthopleura xanthogrammica | reverse complement strand
TAGCAGTGAAAACGTCGTGTTTTGAGCAAAAGAAAATTCTCAGCAAATTTCCAATTTTCTCAGCAAAAAACAGCTTTTTTGACCAAAAAGCACCTTTACTCAGCCAAAACCGAATTTTTTTTCGCCAAAACGTCGTGTTTTTATCTCAAGAGGTATAATCATGAGCAAAAAGTGGGGTTTCAGCAAACAGGTGACGCCGTAAGCGAAAACCTGGTTTTGAGAGCCAAAATGGCCATTTTTCAGTTTTTTGGGCTAAAAAGTTGTTTTTCCCAGCAAAACAGTGTTTTGGACACCCAAAATGTGCTTTTCTCGGCCAAAACTTGCGTTTAGCAGTGAAAACGTCGTGTTTTGAGCAAAAGAAAATTCTCAGCAAATTTCCAATTTTCTCAGCAAAAAACAGCTTTTTTGACCAAAAAGCACCTTTACTCAGCCAAAACCGAATTTTTTTTCGCCAAAACGTCGTGTTTTTATCTCAAGAGGTATAATCATGAGCAAAAAGTGGGGTTTCAGCAAACAGGTGACGCCGTAAGCGAAAAACCTGGTTTTGAGAGCCAAAATGGCCATTTTTCAGTTTTTTGGGCTAAAAAGTTGTTTTTCCCAGCAAAACAGTGTTTTGGACACCCAAAATGTGCTTTTCTCGGCCAAAACTTGCGTTTAGCAGTGAAAACGTCGTGTTTTGAGCAAAAGAAAATTCTCAGCAAATTTCCAATTTTCTCAGCAAAAAACAGCTTTTTTGACCAAAAAGCACCTTTACTCAGCCAAAACCGAATTTTTTTTCGCCAAAACGTCGTGTTTTTATCTCAAGAGGTATAATCATGAGCAAAAAGTGGGGGTTTCAGCAAACAGGTGACGCCGTAAGCGAAAAACCTGGTTTTGAGAGCCAAAATGGCCATTTTTCAGTTTTTTGGGCTAAAAAGTTGTTTTTCCCAGCAAAACAGTGTTTTGGACACCCAAAATGTGCTTTTCTCGGCCAAAACTTGCGTTTAGCAGTGAAAACGTCGTGTTTTGAGCAAAAGAAAATTCTCAGCAAATTTCCAATTTTCTCAGCAAAAAACAGCTTTTTTGACCAAAAAGCACCTTTACTCAGCCAAAACCGAATTTTTTTCGCCAAAACGTCGTGTTTTTATCTCAAGAGGTATAATCATGAGCAAAAAGTGGGGGTTTCAGCAAACAGGTGACGCCGTAAGCGAAAAACCTGGTTTTGAGAGCCAAAATGGCCATTTTTCAGTTTTTTGGGCTAAAAAGTTGTTTTTCCCAGCAAAACAGTGTTTTGGACACCCAAAATGTGCTTTTCTCGGCCAAAACTTGCGTTTAGCAGTGAAAACGTCGTGTTTTGAGCAAAAGAAAATTCTCAGCAAATTTCCAATTTTCTCAGCAAAAAACAGCTTTTTTGACCAAAAAGCACCTTTACTCAGCCAAAACCGAATTTTTTTTCGCCAAAACGTCGTGTTTTTATCTCAAGAGGTATAATCATGAGCAAAAAGTGGGGGTTTCAGCAAACAGGTGACGCCGTAAGCGAAAAACCTGGTTTTGAGAGCCAAAATGGCCATTTTTCAGTTTTTTGGGCTAAAAAGTTGTTTTTCCCAGCAAAACAGTGTTTTGGACACCCAAAATGTGCTTTTCTCGGCCAAAACTTGCGTTTAGCAGTGAAAACGTCGTGTTTTGAGCAAAAGAAAATTCTCAGCAAATTTCCAATTTTCTCAGCAAAAAACAGCTTTTTTGACCAAAAAGCACCTTTACTCAGCCAAAACCGAATTTTTTTTCGCCAAAACGTCGTGTTTTTATCTCAAGAGGTATAATCATGAGCAAAAAGTGGGGGTTTCAGCAAACAGGTGACGCCGTAAGCGAAAAACCTGGTTTTGAGAGCCAAAATGGCCATTTTTCAGTTTTTTGGGCTAAAAAGTTGTTTTTCCCAGCAAAACAGTGTTTTGGACACCCAAAATGTGCTTTTCTCGGCCAAAACTTGCGTTTAGCAGTGAAAACGTCGTGTTTTGAGCAAAAGAAAATTCTCAGCAAATTTCCAATTTTCTCAGCAAAAAACAGCTTTTTTGACCAAAAAGCACCTTTACTCAGCCAAAACCGAATTTTTTTTCGCCAAAACGTCGTGTTTTTATCTCAAGAGGTATAATCATGAGCAAAAAGTGGGGGTTTCAGCAAACAGGTGACGCCGTAAGCGAAAAACCTGGTTTTGAGAGCCAAAATGGCCATTTTTCAGTTTTTTGGGCTAAAAAGTTGTTTTTCCCAGCAAAACAGTGTTTTGGACACCCAAAATGTGCTTTTCTCGGCCAAAACTTGCGTTTAGCAGTGAAAACGTCGTGTTTTGAGCAAAAGAAAATTCTCAGCAAATTTCCAATTTTCTCAGCAAAAAACAGCTTTTTTGACCAAAAAGCACCTTTACTCAGCCAAAACCGAATTTTTTTTCGCCAAAACGTCGTGTTTTTATCTCAAGAGGTATAATCATGAGCAAAAAGTGGGGGTTTCAGCAAACAGGTGACGCCGTAAGCGAAAAACCTGGTTTTGAGAGCCAAAATGGCCATTTTTCAGTTTTTTGGGCTAAAAAGTTGTTTTTCCCAGCAAAACAGTGTTTTGGACACCCAAAATGTGCTTTTCTCGGCCAAAACTTGCGTTTAGCAGTGAAAACGTCGTGTTTTGAGCAAAAGAAAATTCTCAGCAAATTTCCAATTTTCTCAGCAAAAAACAGCTTTTTTGACCAAAAAGCACCTTTACTCAGCCAAAACCGAATTTTTTTTCGCCAAAACGTCGTGTTTTTATCTCAAGAGGTATAATCATGAGCAAAAAGTGGGGGTTTCAGCAAACAGGTGACGCCGTAAGCGAAAAACCTGGTTTTGAGAGCCAAAATGGCCATTTTTCAGTTTTTTGGGCTAAAAAGTTGTTTTTCCCAGCAAAACAGTGTTTTGGACACCCAAAATGTGCTTTTCTCGGCCAAAACTTGCGTTTAGCAGTGAAAACGTCGTGTTTTGAGCAAAAGAAAATTCTCAGCAAATTTCCAATTTTCTCAGCAAAAAACAGCTTTTTTGACCAAAAAGCACCTTTACTCAGCCAAAACCGAATTTTTTTTCGCCAAAACGTCGTGTTTTTATCTCAAGAGGTATAATCATGAGCAAAAAGTGGGGGTTTCAGCAAACAGGTGACGCCGTAAGCGAAAAACCTGGTTTTGAGAGCCAAAATGGCCATTTTTCAGTTTTTTGGGCTAAAAAGTTGTTTTTCCCAGCAAAACAGTGTTTTGGACACCCAAAATGTGCTTTTCTCGGCCAAAACTTGCGTTTAGCAGTGAAAACGTCGTGTTTTGAGCAAAAGAAAATTCTCAGCAAATTTCCAATTTTCTCAGCAAAAAACAGCTTTTTTGACCAAAAAGCACCTTTACTCAGCCAAAACCGAATTTTTTTTCGCCAAAACGTCGTGTTTTTATCTCAAGAGGTATAATCATGAGCAAAAAGTGGGGGTTTCAGCAAACAGGTGACGCCGTAAGCGAAAAACCTGGTTTTGAGAGCCAAAATGGCCATTTTTCAGTTTTTTGGGCTAAAAAGTTGTTTTTCCCAGCAAAACAGTGTTTTGGACACCCAAAATGTGCTTTTCTCGGCCAAAACTTGCGTTTAGCAGTGAAAACGTCGTGTTTTGAGCAAAAGAAAATTCTCAGCAAATTTCCAATTTTCTCAGCAAAAAACAGCTTTTTTGACCAAAAAGCACCTTTACTCAGCCAAAACCGAATTTTTTTTCGCCAAAACGTCGTGTTTTTATCTCAAGAGGTATAATCATGAGCAAAAAGTGGGGGTTTCAGCAAACAGGTGACGCCGTAAGCGAAAAACCTGGTTTTGAGAGCCAAAATGGCCATTTTTCAGTTTTTTGGGCTAAAAAGTTGTTTTTCCCAGCAAAACAGTGTTTTGGACACCCAAAATGTGCTTTTCTCGGCCAAAACTTGCGTTTAGCAGTGAAAACGTCGTGTTTTGAGCAAAAGAAAATTCTCAGCAAATTTCCAATTTTCTCAGCAAAAACAGCTTTTTTGACCAAAAAGCACCTTTACTCAGCCAAAACCGAATTTTTTTCGCCAAAACGTCGTGTTTTTATCTCAAGAGGTATAATCATGAGCAAAAAGTGGGGGTTTCAGCAAACAGGTGACGCCGTAAGCGAAAAACCTGGTTTTGAGAGCCAAAATGGCCATTTTTCAGTTTTTTGGGCTAAAAAGTTGTTTTTCCCAGCAAAACAGTGTTTTGGACACCCAAAATGTGCTTTTCTCGGCCAAACTTGCGTTTAGCAGTGAAAACGTCGTGTTTTGAGCAAAAGAAAATTCTCAGCAAATTTCCAATTTTCTCAGCAAAAAACAGCTTTTTTGACCAAAAAGCACCTTTACTCAGCCAAAACCGAATTTTTTTTCGCCAAAACGTCGTGTTTTTATCTCAAGAGGTATAATCATGAGCAAAAAGTGGGGGTTTCAGCAAACAGGTGACGCCGTAAGCGAAAAACCTGGTTTTGAGAGCCAAAATGGCCATTTTTCAGTTTTTTGGGCTAAAAAGTTGTTTTTCCCAGCAAAACAGTGTTTTGGACACCCAAAATGTGCTTTTCTCGGCCAAAACTTGCGTTTAGCAGTGAAAACGTCGTGTTTTGAGCAAAAGAAAATTCTCAGCAAATTTCCAATTTTCTCAGCAAAAAACAGCTTTTTTGACCAAAAAGCACCTTTACTCAGCCAAAACCGAATTTTTTTTCGCCAAAACGTCGTGTTTTTATCTCAAGAGGTATAATCATGAGCAAAAAGTGGGGGTTTCAGCAAACAGGTGACGCCGTAAGCGAAAAACCTGGTTTTGAGAGCCAAAATGGCCATTTTTCAGTTTTTTGGGCTAAAAAGTTGTTTTTCCCAGCAAAACAGTGTTTTGGACACCCAAAATGTGCTTTTCTCGGCCAAAACTTGCGTTTAGCAGTGAAAACGTCGTGTTTTGAGCAAAAGAAAATTCTCAGCAAATTTCCAATTTTCTCAGCAAAAAACAGCTTTTTTGACCAAAAAGCACCTTTACTCAGCCAAAACCGAATTTTTTTTCGCCAAAACGTCGTGTTTTTATCTCAAGAGGTATAATCATGAGCAAAAAGTGGGGGTTTCAGCAAACAGGTGACGCCGTAAGCGAAAAACCTGGTTTTGAGAGCCAAAATGGCCATTTTTCAGTTTTTTGGGCTAAAAAGTTGTTTTTCCCAGCAAAACAGTGTTTTGGACACCCAAAATGTGCTTTTCTCGGCCAAAACTTGCGTTTAGCAGTGAAAACGTCGTGTTTTGAGCAAAAGAAAATTCTCAGCAAATTTCCAATTTTCTCAGCAAAAAACAGCTTTTTTGACCAAAAAGCACCTTTACTCAGCCAAAACCGAATTTTTTTTCGCCAAAACGTCGTGTTTTTATCTCAAGAGGTATAATCATGAGCAAAAAGTGGGGGTTTCAGCAAACAGGTGACGCCGTAAGCGAAAAACCTGGTTTTGAGAGCCAAAATGGCCATTTTTCAGTTTTTTGGGCTAAAAAGTTGTTTTTCCCAGCAAAACAGTGTTTTGGACACCCAAAATGTGCTTTTCTCGGCCAAAACTTGCGTTTAGCAGTGAAAACGTCGTGTTTTGAGCAAAAGAAAATTCTCAGCAAATTTCCAATTTTCTCAGCAAAAAACAGCTTTTTTGACCAAAAAGCACCTTTACTCAGCCAAAACCGAATTTTTTTTCGCCAAAACGTCGTGTTTTTATCTCAAGAGGTATAATCATGAGCAAAAAGTGGGGGTTTCAGCAAACAGGTGACGCCGTAAGCGAAAAACCTGGTTTTGAGAGCCAAAATGGCCATTTTTCAGTTTTTTGGGCTAAAAAGTTGTTTTTCCCAGCAAAACAGTGTTTTGGACACCCAAAATGTGCTTTTCTCGGCCAAAACTTGCGTTTAGCAGTGAAAACGTCGTGTTTTGAGCAAAAGAAAATTCTCAGCAAATTTCCAATTTTCTCAGCAAAAAACAGCTTTTTTGACCAAAAAGCACCTTTACTCAGCCAAAACCGAATTTTTTTTCGCCAAAACGTCGTGTTTTTATCTCAAGAGGTATAATCATGAGCAAAAAGTGGGGGTTTCAGCAAACAGGTGACGCCGTAAGCGAAAAACCTGGTTTTGAGAGCCAAAATGGCCATTTTTCAGTTTTTTGGGCTAAAAAGTTGTTTTTCCCAGCAAAACAGTGTTTTGGACACCCAAAATGTGCTTTTCTCGGCCAAAACTTGCGTTTAGCAGTGAAAACGTCGTGTTTTGAGCAAAAGAAAATTCTCAGCAAATTTCCAAATTTTCTCAGCAAAAAACAGCTTTTTTGACCAAAAAGCACCTTTACTCAGCCAAAACCGAATTTTTTTTCGCCAAAACGTCGTGTTTTTATCTCAAGAGGTATAATCATGAGCAAAAAGTGGGGGTTTCAGCAAACAGGTGACGCCGTAAGCGAAAAACCTGGTTTTGAGAGCCAAAATGGCCATTTTTCAGTTTTTTGGGCTAAAAAGTTGTTTTTCCCAGCAAAACAGTGTTTTGGACACCCAAAATGTGCTTTTCTCGGCCAAAACTTGCGTTTAGCAGTGAAAACGTCGTGTTTTGAGCAAAAGAAAATTCTCAGCAAATTTCCAATTTTCTCAGCAAAAAACAGCTTTTTTGACCAAAAAGCACCTTTACTCAGCCAAAACCGAATTTTTTTTCGCCAAAACGTCGTGTTTTTATCTCAAGAGGTATAATCATGAGCAAAAAGTGGGGGTTTCAGCAAACAGGTGACGCCGTAAGCGAAAAACCTGGTTTTGAGAGCCAAAATGGCCATTTTTCAGTTTTTTGGGCTAAAAAGTTGTTTTTCCCAGCAAAACAGTGTTTTGGACACCCAAAATGTGCTTTTCTCGGCCAAAACTTGCGTTTAGCAGTGAAAACGTCGTGTTTTGAGCAAAAGAAAATTCTCAGCAAATTTCCAATTTTCTCAGCAAAAAACAGCTTTTTTGACCAAAAAGCACCTTTACTCAGCCAAAACCGAATTTTTTTTCGCCAAAACGTCGTGTTTTTATCTCAAGAGGTATAATCATGAGCAAAAAGTGGGGGTTTCAGCAAACAGGTGACGCCGTAAGCGAAAAACCTGGTTTTGAGAGCCAAAATGGCCATTTTTCAGTTTTTTGGGCTAAAAAGTTGTTTTTCCCAGCAAAACAGTGTTTTGGACACCCAAAATGTGCTTTTCTCGGCCAAAACTTGCGTTTAGCAGTGAAAACGTCGTGTTTTGAGCAAAAGAAAATTCTCAGCAAATTTCCAATTTTCTCAGCAAAAAACAGCTTTTTTGACCAAAAAGCACCTTTACTCAGCCAAAACCGAATTTTTTTTCGCCAAAACGTCGTGTTTTTATCTCAAGAGGTATAATCATGAGCAAAAAGTGGGGGTTTCAGCAAACAGGTGACGCCGTAAGCGAAAAACCTGGTTTTGAGAGCCAAAATGGCCATTTTTCAGTTTTTTGGGCTAAAAAGTTGTTTTTCCCAGCAAAACAGTGTTTTGGACACCCAAAATGTGCTTTTCTCGGCCAAAACTTGCGTTTAGCAGTGAAAACGTCGTGTTTTGAGCAAAAGAAAATTCTCAGCAAATTTCCAATTTTCTCAGCAAAAAACAGCTTTTTTGACCAAAAAGCACCTTTACTCAGCCAAAACCGAATTTTTTTCGCCAAAACGTCGTGTTTTTATCTCAAGAGGTATAATCATGAGCAAAAAGTGGGGGTTTCAGCAAACAGGTGACGCCGTAAGCGAAAAACCTGGTTTTGAGAGCCAAAATGGCCATTTTTCAGTTTTTTGGGCTAAAAAGTTGTTTTTCCCAGCAAAACAGTGTTTTGGACACCCAAAATGTGCTTTTCTCGGCCAAAACTTGCGTTTAGCAGTGAAAACGTCGTGTTTTGAGCAAAAGAAAATTCTCAGCAAATTTCAAATTTTCTCAGCAAAAAACAGCTTTTTTGACCAAAAAGCACCTTTACTCAGCCAAAACCGAATTTTTTTCGCCAAAACGTCGTGTTTTTATCTCAAGAGGTATAATCATGAGCAAAAAGTGGGGGTTTCAGCAAACAGGTGACGCCGTAAGCGAAAAACCTGGTTTTGAGAGCCAAAATGGCCATTTTTCAGTTTTTTGGGCTAAAAAGTTGTTTTTCCCAGCAAAACAGTGTTTTGGACACCCAAAATGTGCTTTTCTCGGCCAAAACTTGCGTTTAGCAGTGAAAACGTCGTGTTTTGAGCAAAAGAAAATTCTCAGCAAATTTCAAATTTTCTCAGCAAAAAACAGCTTTTTTGACCAAAAAGCACCTTTACTCAGCCAAAACCGAATTTTTTTCGCCAAAACGTCGTGTTTTTATCTCAAGAGGTATAATCATGAGCAAAAAGTGGGGGTTTCAGCAAACAGGTGACGCCGTAAGCGAAAAACCTGGTTTTGAGAGCCAAAATGGCCATTTTTCAGTTTTTTGGGCTAAAAAGTTGTTTTTCCCAGCAAAACAGTGTTTTGGACACCCAAAATGTGCTTTTCTCGGCCAAAACTTGCGTTTAGCAGTGAAAACGTCGTGTTTTGAGCAAAAGAAAATTCTCAGCAAATTTCAAATTTTCTCAGCAAAAAACAGCTTTTTTGACCAAAAAGCACCTTTACTCAGCCAAAACCGAATTTTTTTTCGCCAAAACGTCGTGTTTTTATCTCAAGAGGTATAATCATGAGCAAAAAGTGGGGGTTTCAGCAAACAGGTGACGCCGTAAGCGAAAAACCTGGTTTTGAGAGCCAAAATGGCCATTTTTCAGTTTTTTGGGCTAAAAAGTTGTTTTTCCCAGCAAAACAGTGTTTTGGACACCCAAAATGTGCTTTTCTCGGCCAAAACTTGCGTTTAGCAGTGAAAACGTCGTGTTTTGAGCAAAAGAAAATTCTCAGCAAATTTCAAATTTTCTCAGCAAAAAACAGCTTTTTTGACCAAAAAGCACCTTTACTCAGCCAAAACCGAATTTTTTTTCGCCAAAACGTCGTGTTTTTATCTCAAGAGGTATAATCATGAGCAAAAAGTGGGGGTTTCAGCAAACAGGTGACGCCGTAAGCGAAAAACCTGGTTTTGAGAGCCAAAATGGCCATTTTTCAGTTTTTTGGGCTAAAAAGTTGTTTTTCCCAGCAAAACAGTGTTTTGGACACCCAAAATGTGCTTTTCTCGGCCAAAACTTGCGTTTAGCAGTGAAAACGTCGTGTTTTGAGCAAAAGAAAATTCTCAGCAAATTTCCAATTTTCTCAGCAAAAAACAGCTTTTTTGACCAAAAAGCACCTTTACTCAGCCAAAACCGAATTTTTTTCGCCAAAACGTCGTGTTTTTATCTCAAGAGGTATAATCATGAGCAAAAAGTGGGGGTTTCAGCAAACAGGTGACGCCGTAAGCGAAAAACCTGGTTTTGAGAGCCAAAATGGCCATTTTTCAGTTTTTTGGGCTAAAAAGTTGTTTTTCCCAGCAAAACAGTGTTTTGGACACCCAAAATGTGCTTTTCTCGGCCAAAACTTGCGTTTAGCAGTGAAAACGTCGTGTTTTGAGCAAAAGAAAATTCTCAGCAAATTTCCAATTTTCTCAGCAAAAAACAGCTTTTTTGACCAAAAAGCACCTTTACTCAGCCAAAACCGAATTTTTTTTCGCCAAAACGTCGTGTTTTTATCTCAAGAGGTATAATCATGAGCAAAAAGTGGGGGTTTCAGCAAACAGGTGACGCCGTAAGCGAAAAACCTGGTTTTGAGAGCCAAAATGGCCATTTTTCAGTTTTTTGGGCTAAAAAGTTGTTTTTCCCAGCAAAACAGTGTTTTGGACACACAAAATGTGCTTTTCTCGGCCAAAACTTGCGTTTAGCAGTGAAAACGTCGTGTTTTGAGCAAAAGAAAATTCTCAGCAAATTTCCAATTTTCTCAGCAAAAAACACTTTTTTGACCAAAAAGCACCTTTACTCAGCCAAAACCGAATTTTTTTTCGCCAAAACGTCGTGTTTTTATCTCAAGAGGTATAATCATGAGCAAAAAGTGGGGGTTTCAGCAAACAGGTGACGCCGTAAGCGAAAAACCTGGTTTTGAGAGCCAAAATGGCCATTTTTCAGTTTTTTGGGCTAAAAAGTTGTTTTTCCCAGCAAAACAGTGTTTTGGACACCCAAAATGTGCTTTTCTCGGCCAAAACTTGCGTTTAGCAGTGAAAACGTCGTGTTTTGAGCAAAAGAAAATTATCAGCAAATTTCCAATTTTCTCAGCAAAAAACAGCTTTTTTGACCAAAAAGCACCTTTACTCAGCCAAAACCGAATTTTTTTTCGCCAAAACGTCGTGTTTTTATCTCAAGAGGTATAATCATGAGCAAAAAGTGGGGGTTTCAGCAAACAGGTGACGCCGTAAGCGAAAAACCTGGTTTTGAGAGCCAAAATGGCCATTTTTCAGTTTTTTGGGCTAAAAAGTTGTTTTTCCCAGCAAAACAGTGTTTTGGACACCCAAAATGTGCTTTTCTCGGCCAAAACTTGCGTTTAGCAGTGAAAACGTCGTGTTTTGAGCAAAAGAAAATTCTCAGCAAATTTCAAATTTTCTCAGCAAAAAACAGCTTTTTTGACCAAAAAGCACCTTTACTCAGCCAAAACCGAATTTTTTTTCGCCAAAACGTCGTGTTTTTATCTCAAGAGGTATAATCATGAGCAAAAAGTGGGGGTTTCAGCAAACAGGTGACGCCGTAAGCGAAAAACCTGGTTTTGAGAGCCAAAATGGCCATTTTTCAGTTTTTTGGGCTAAAAAGTTGTTTTTCCCAGCAAAACAGTGTTTTGGACACCCAAAATGTGCTTTTCTCGGCCAAAACTTGCGTTTAGCAGTGAAAACGTCGTGTTTTGAGCAAAAGAAAATTCTCAGCAAATTTCAAATTTTCTCAGCAAAAAACAGCTTTTTTGACCAAAAAGCACCTTTACTCAGCCAAAACCGAATTTTTTTTCGCCAAAACGTCGTGTTTTTATCTCAAGAGGTATAATCATGAGCAAAAAGTGGGGGTTTCAGCAAACAGGTGACGCCGTAAGCGAAAAACCTGGTTTTGAGAGCCAAAATGGCCATTTTTCAGTTTTTTGGGCTAAAAAGTTGTTTTTCCCAGCAAAACAGTGTTTTGGACACCCAAAATGTGCTTTTCTCGGCCAAAACTTGCGTTTAGCAGTGAAAACGTCGTGTTTTGAGCAAAAGAAAATTCTCAGCAAATTTCCAATTTTCTCAGCAAAAAACAGCTTTTTTGACCAAAAAGCACCTTTACTCAGCCAAAACCGAATTTTTTTTCGCCAAAACGTCGTGTTTTTATCTCAAGAGGTATAATCATGAGCAAAAAGTGGGGGTTTCAGCAAACAGGTGACGCCGTAAGCGAAAAACCTGGTTTTGAGAGCCAAAATGGCCATTTTTCAGTTTTTTGGGCTAAAAAGTTGTTTTTCCCAGCAAAACAGTGTTTTGGACACCCAAAATGTGCTTTTCTCGGCCAAAACTTGCGTTTAGCAGTGAAAACGTCGTGTTTTGAGCAAAAGAAAATTCTCAGCAAATTTCCAATTTTCTCAGCAAAAAACAGCTTTTTTGACCAAAAAGCACCTTTACTCAGCCAAAACCGAATTTTTTTTCGCCAAAACGTCGTGTTTTTATCTCAAGAGGTATAATCATGAGCAAAAAGTGGGGGTTTCAGCAAACAGGTGACGCCGTAAGCGAAAAACCTGGTTTTGAGAGCCAAAATGGCCATTTTTCAGTTTTTTGGGCTAAAAAGTTGTTTTTCCCAGCAAAACAGTGTTTTGGACACCCAAAATGTGCTTTTCTCGGCCAAAACTTGCGTTTAGCAGTGAAAACGTCGTGTTTTGAGCAAAAGAAAATTCTCAGCAAATTTCCAATTTTCTCAGCAAAAAACAGCTTTTTTGACCAAAAAGCACCTTTACTCAGCCAAAACCGAATTTTTTTTCGCCAAAACGTCGTGTTTTTATCTCAAGAGGTATAATCATGAGCAAAAAGTGGGGGTTTCAGCAAACAGGTGACGCCGTAAGCGAAAAACCTGGTTTTGAGAGCCAAAATGGCCATTTTTCAGTTTTTTGGGCTAAAAAGTTGTTTTTCCCAGCAAAACAGTGTTTTGGACACCCAAAATGTGCTTTTCTCGGCCAAAACTTGCGTTTAGCAGTGAAAACGTCGTGTTTTGAGCAAAAGAAAATTCTCAGCAAATTTCAAATTTTCTCAGCAAAAAACAGCTTTTTTGACCAAAAAGCACCTTTACTCAGCCAAAACCGAATTTTTTTTCGCCAAAACGTCGTGTTTTTATCTCAAGAGGTATAATCATGAGCAAAAAGTGGGGGTTTCAGCAAACAGGTGACGCCGTAAGCGAAAAACTTGGTTTTGAGAGCCAAAATGGCCATTTTTCAGTTTTTTGGGCTAAAAAGTTGTTTTTCCCAGCAAAACAGTGTTTTGGACACCCAAAATGTGCTTTTCTCGGCCAAAACTTGCGTTTAGCAGTGAAAACGTCGTGTTTTGAGCAAAAGAAAATTCTCAGCAAATTTCAAATTTTCTCAGCAAAAAACAGCTTTTTTGACCAAAAAGCACCTTTACTCAGCCAAAACCGAATTTTTTTTCGCCAAAACGTCGTGTTTTTATCTCAAGAGGTATAATCATGAGCAAAAAGTGGGGGTTTCAGCAAACAGGTGACGCCGTAAGCGAAAAACCTGGTTTTGAGAGCCAAAATGGCCATTTTTCAGTTTTTTGGGCTAAAAAGTTGTTTTTCCCAGCAAAACAGTGTTTTGGACACCCAAAATGTGCTTTTCTCGGCCAAAACTTGCGTTTAGCAGTGAAAACGTCGTGTTTTGAGCAAAAGAAAATTCTCAGCAAATTTCCAATTTTCTCAGCAAAAAACAGCTTTTTTGACCAAAAAGCACCTTTACTCAGCCAAAACCGAATTTTTTTTCGCCAAAACGTCGTGTTTTTATCTCAAGAGGTATAATCATGAGCAAAAAGTGGGGGTTTCAGCAAACAGGTGACGCCGTAAGCGAAAAACCTGGTTTTGAGAGCCAAAATGGCCATTTTTCAGTTTTAATTTTGGGCTAAAAAGTTGTTTTTCCCAGCAAAACAGTGTTTTGGACACCCAAAATGTGCTTTTCTCGGCCAAAACTTGCGTTTAGCAGTGAAAACGTCGTGTTTTGAGCAAAAGAAAATTCTCAGCAAATTTCAAATTTTCTCAGCAAAAAACAGCTTTTTTGACCAAAAAGCACCTTTACTCAGCCAAAACCGAATTTTTTTTTCGCCAAAACGTCGTGTTTTTATCTCAAGAGGTATAATCATGAGCAAAAAGTGGGGGTTTCAGCAAACAGGTGACGCCGTAAGCGAAAAACCTGGTTTTGAGAGCCAAAATGGCCATTTTTCAGTTTTTTGGGCTAAAAAGTTGTTTTTCCCAGCAAAACAGTGTTTTGGACACCCAAAATGTGCTTTTCTCGGCCAAAACTTGCGTTTAGCAGTGAAAACGTCGTGTTTTGAGCAAAAGAAAATTCTCAGCAAATTTCAAATTTTCTCAGCAAAAAACAGCTTTTTTGACCAAAAAGCACCTTTACTCAGCCAAAACCGAATTTTTTTTCGCCAAAACGTCGTGTTTTTATCTCAAGAGGTATAATCATGAGCAAAAAGTGGGGGTTTCAGCAAACAGGTGACGCCGTAAGCGAAAAACCTGGTTTTGAGAGCCAAAATGGCCATTTTTCAGTTTTTTGGGCTAAAAAGTTGTTTTTCCCAGCAAAACAGTGTTTTGGACACCCAAAATGTGCTTTTCTCGGCCAAAACTTGCGTTTAGCAGTGAAAACGTCGTGTTTTGAGCAAAAGAAAATTCTCAGCAAATTTCCAATTTTCTCAGCAAAAAACAGCTTTTTTGACCAAAAAGCACCTTTACTCAGCCAAAACCGAATTTTTTTTCGCCAAAACGTCGTGTTTTTATCTCAAGAGGTATAATCATGAGCAAAAAGTGGGGGTTTCAGCAAACAGGTGACGCCGTAAGCGAAAAACCTGGTTTTGAGAGCCAAAATGGCCATTTTTCAGTTTTTTGGGCTAAAAAGTTGTTTTTCCCAGCAAAACAGTGTTTTGGACACCCAAAATGTGCTTTTCTCGGCCAAAACTTGCGTTTAGCAGTGAAAACGTCGTGTTTTGAGCAAAAGAAAATTCTCAGCAAATTTCAAATTTTCTCAGCAAAAAACAGCTTTTTTGACCAAAAAGCACCTTTACTCAGCCAAAACCGAATTTTTTTTCGCCAAAACGTCGTGTTTTTATCTCAAGAGGTATAATCATGAGCAAAAAGTGGGGGTTTCAGCAAACAGGTGACGCCGTAAGCGAAAAACCTGGTTTTGAGAGCCAAAATGGCCATTTTTCAGTTTTTTGGGCTAAAAAGTTGTTTTTCCCAGCAAAACAGTGTTTTGGACACCCAAAATGTGCTTTTCTCGGCCAAAACTTGCGTTTAGCAGTGAAAACGTCGTGTTTTGAGCAAAAGAAAATTCTCAGCAAATGTCAAATTTTCTCAGCAAAAAACAGCTTTTTTGACCAAAAAGCACCTTTACTCAGCCAAAACCGAATTTTTTTTCGCCAAAACGTCGTGTTTTTATCTCAAGAGGTATAATCATGAGCAAAAAGTGGGGGTTTCAGCAAACAGGTGACGCCGTAAGCGAAAAACCTGGTTTTGAGAGCCAAAATGGCCATTTTTCAGTTTTAATTTTTGGCTAAAAAGTTGTTTTTCCCAGCAAAACAGTGTTTTGGACACCCAAAATGTGCTTTTCTCGGCCAAAACTTGCGTTTAGCAGTGAAAACGTCGTGTTTTGAGCAAAAGAAAATTCTCAGCAAATTTCCAATTTTCTCAGCAAAAAACAGCTTTTTTGACCAAAAAGCACCTTTACTCAGCCAAAACCGAATTTTTTTTCGCCAAAACGTCGTGTTTTTATCTCAAGAGGTATAATCATGAGCAAAAAGTGGGGGTTTCAGCAAACAGGTGACGCCGTAAGCGAAAAACCTGGTTTTGAGAGCCAAAATGGCCATTTTTCAGTTTTTTGGGCTAAAAAGTTGTTTTTCCCAGCAAAACAGTGTTTTGGACACCCAAAATGTGCTTTTCTCGGCCAAAACTTGCGTTTAGCAGTGAAAACGTCGTGTTTTGAGCAAAAGAAAATTCTCAGCAAATGTCAAATTTTCTCAGCAAAAAACAGCTTTTTTGACCAAAAAGCACCTTTACTCAGCCAAAACCGAATTTTTTTTCGCCAAAACGTCGTGTTTTTATCTCAAGAGGTATAATCATGAGCAAAAAGTGGGGGTTTCAGCAAACAGGTGACGCTGTAAGCGAAAAACCTGGTTTTGAGAGCCAAAATGGCCATTTTTCAGTTTTTTGGGCTAAAAAGTTGTTTTTCCCAGCAAAACAGTGTTTTGGACACCCAAAATGTGCTTTTCTCGGCCAAAACTTGCGTTTAGCAGTGAAAACGTCGTGTTTTGAGCAAAAGAAAATTCTCAGCAAATTTCCAATTTTCTCAGCAAAAAACAGCTTTTTTGACCAAAAAGCACCTTTACTCAGCCAAAACCGAATTTTTTTTCGCCAAAACGTCGTGTTTTTATCTCAAGAGGTATAATCATGAGCAAAAAGTGGGGGTTTCAGCAAACAGGTGACGCCGTAAGCGAAAAACCTGGTTTTGAGAGCCAAAATGGCCATTTTTCAGTTTTAATTTTGGGCTAAAAAGTTGTTTTTCCCAGCAAAACAGTGTTTTGGACACCCAAAATGTGCTTTTCTCGGCCAAAACTTGCGTTTAGCAGTGAAAACGTCGTGTTTTGAGCAAAAGAAAATTCTCAGCAAATTTCAAATTTTCTCAGCAAAAAACAGCTTTTTTGACCAAAAAGCACCTTTACTCAGCCAAAACCGAATTTTTTTTCGCCAAAACGTCGTGTTTTTATCTCAAGAGGTATAATCATGAGCAAAAAGTGGGGGTTTCAGCAAACAGGTGACGCCGTAAGCGAAAAACCTGGTTTTGAGAGCCAAAATGGCCATTTTTCAGTTTTTTGGGCTAAAAAGTTGTTTTTCCCAGCAAAACAGTGTTTTGGACACCCAAAATGTGCTTTTCTCGGCCAAAACTTGCGTTTAGCAGTGAAAACGTCGTGTTTTGAGCAAAAGAAAATTCTCAGCAAATTTCAAATTTTCTCAGCAAAAAACAGCTTTTTTGACCAAAAAGCACCTTTACTCAGCCAAAACCGAATTTTTTTTCGCCAAAACGTCGTGTTTTTATCTCAAGAGGTATAATCATGAGCAAAAAGTGGGGGTTTCAGCAAACAGGTGACGCCGTAAGCGAAAAACCTGGTTTTGAGAGCCAAAATGGCCATTTTTCAGTTTTTTGGGCTAAAAAGTTGTTTTTCCCAGCAAAACAGTGTTTTGGACACCCAAAATGTGCTTTTCTCGGCCAAAACTTGCGTTTAGCAGTGAAAACGTCGTGTTTTGAGCAAAAGAAAATTCTCAGCAAATGTCAAATTTTCTCAGCAAAAAACAGCTTTTTTGACCAAAAAGCACCTTTACTCAGCCAAAACCGAATTTTTTTTCGCCAAAACGTCGTGTTTTTATCTCAAGAGGTATAATCATGAGCAAAAAGTGGGGGTTTCAGCAAACAGGTGACGCCGTAAGCGAAAAACCTGGTTTTGAGAGCCAAAATGGCCATTTTTCAGTTTTAATTTTGGGCTAAAAAGTTGTTTTTCCCAGCAAAACAGTGTTTTGGACACCCAAAATGTGCTTTTCTCGGCCAAAACTTGCGTTTAGCAGTGAAAACGTCGTGTTTTGAGCAAAAGAAAATTCTCAGCAAATTTCCAATTTTCTCAGCAAAAAACAGCTTTTTTGACCAAAAAGCACCTTTACTCAGCCAAAACCGAATTTTTTTTCGCCAAAACGTCGTGTTTTTATCTCAAGAGGTATAATCATGAGCAAAAAGTGGGGGTTTCAGCAAACAGGTGACGCCGTAAGCGAAAAACCTGGTTTTGAGAGCCAAAATGGCCATTTTTCAGTTTTAATTTTGGGCTAAAAAGTTGTTTTTCCCAGCAAAACAGTGTTTTGGACACCCAAAATGTGCTTTTCTCGGCCAAAACTTGCGTTTAGCAGTGAAAACGTCGTGTTTTGAGCAAAAGAAAATTCTCAGCAAATTTCAAATTTTCTCAGCAAAAAACAGCTTTTTTGACCAAAAAGCACCTTTACTCAGCCAAAACCGAATTTTTTTTCGCCAAAACGTCGTGTTTTTATCTCAAGAGGTATAATCATGAGCAAAAAGTGGGGGTTTCAGCAAACAGGTGACGCCGTAAGCGAAAAACCTGGTTTTGAGAGCCAAAATGGCCATTTTTCAGTTTTTTGGGCTAAAAAGTTGTTTTTCCCAGCAAAACAGTGTTTTGGACACCCAAAATGTGCTTTTCTCGGCCAAAACTTGCGTTTAGCAGTGAAAACGTCGTGTTTTGAGCAAAAGAAAATTCTCAGCAAATTTCCAATTTTCTCAGCAAAAAACAGCTTTTTTGACCAAAAAGCACCTTTACTCAGCCAAAACCGAATTTTTTTTCGCCAAAACGTCGTGTTTTTATCTCAAGAGGTATAATCATGAGCAAAAAGTGGGGGTTTCAGCAAACAGGTGACGCCGTAAGCGAAAAACCTGGTTTTGAGAGCCAAAATGGCCATTTTTCAGTTTTTTGGGCTAAAAAGTTGTTTTTCCCAGCAAAACAGTGTTTTGGACACCCAAAATGTGCTTTTCTCGGCCAAAACTTGCGTTTAGCAGTGAAAACGTCGTGTTTTGAGCAAAAGAAAATTCTCAGCAAATTTCAAATTTTCTCAGCAAAAAACAGCTTTTTTGACCAAAAAGTACCTTTACTCAGCCAAAACCGAATTTTTTTTCGCCAAAACGTCGTGTTTTTATCTCAAGAGGTATAATCATGAGCAAAAAGTGGGGGTTTCAGCAAACAGGTGACGCCGTAAGCGAAAAACCTGGTTTTGAGAGCCAAAATGGCCATTTTTCAGTTTTTTGGGCTAAAAAGTTGTTTTTCCCAGCAAAACAGTGTTTTGGACACCCAAAATGTGCTTTTCTCGGCCAAAACTTGCGTTTAGCAGTGAAAACGTCGTGTTTTGAGCAAAAGAAAATTCTCAGCAAATTTCAAATTTTCTAACCAAAACAGCTTTTTTGACCAAAAAGCACCTTTACTCAGCCAAAACCGAATTTTTTTTCGCCAAAACGTCGTGTTTTTATCTCAAGAGGTATAATCATGAGCAAAAAGTGGGGGTTTCAGCAAACAGGTGACGCTGTAAGCGAAAAACCTGGTTTTGAGAGCCAAAATGGCCATTTTTCAGTTTTTTGGGCTAAAAAGTTGTTTTTCCCAGCAAAACAGTGTTTTGGACACCCAAAATGTGCTATTCTCGGCCAAAACTTGCGTTTAGCAGTGAAAACGTCGTGTTTTGAGCAAAAGAAAATTCTCAGCAAATTTCCAATTTTCTCAGCAAAAAACAGCTGTTTTGACCAAAAAGCACCTTTACTCAGCCAAAACCGAATTTTTTTTCGCCAAAACGTCGTGTTTTTATCTCAAGAGGTATAATCATGAGCAAAAAGTGGGGGTTTCAGCAAACAGGTGACGCCGTAAGCGAAAAACCTGGTTTTGAGAGCCAAAATGGCCATTTTTCAGTTTTTTGGGCTAAAAAGTTGTTTTTCCCAGCAAAACAGTGTTTTGGACACCCAAAATGTGCTTTTCTCGGCCAAAACTTGCGTTTAGCAGTGAAAACGTCGTGTTTTGAGCAAAAGAAAATTCTCAGCAAATTTCAAATTTTCTAACCAAAACAGCTTTTTTGACCAAAAAGCACCTTTACTCAGCCAAAACCGAATTTTTTTTCGCCAAAACGTCGTGTTTTTATCTCAAGAGGTATAATCATGAGCAAAAAGTGGGGGTTTCAGCAAACAGGTGACGCTGTAAGCGAAAAACCTGGTTTTGAGAGCCAAAATGGCCATTTTTCAGTTTTTTGGGCTAAAAAGTTGTTTTTCCCAGCAAAACAGTGTTTTGGACACCCAAAATGTGCTTTTCTCGGCCAAAACTTGCGTTTAGCAGTGAAAACGTCGTGTTTTGAGCAAAAGAAAATTCTCAGCAAATTTCAAATTTTCTCAGCAAAAAACAGCTGTTTTGACCAAAAAGCACCTTTACTCAGCCAAAACCGAATTTTTTTTCGCCAAAACGTCGTGTTTTTATCTCAAGAGGTATAATCATGAGCAAAAAGTGGGGGTTTCAGCAAACAGGTGACGCCGTAAGCGAAAAACCTGGTTTTGAGAGCCAAAATGGCCATTTTTCAGTTTTTTGGGCTAAAAAGTTGTTTTTCCCAGCAAAACAGTGTTTTGGACACCCAAAATGTGCTTTTCTCGGCCAAAACTTGCGTTTAGCAGTGAAAACGTCGTGTTTTGAGCAAAAGAAAATTCTCAGCAAATTTCCAATTTTCTCAGCAAAAAACAGCTTTTTTGACCAAAAAGCACCTTTACTCAGCCAAAACCGAATTTTTTTTCGCCAAAACGTCGTGTTTTTATCTCAAGAGGTATAATCATGAGCAAAAAGTGGGGGTTTCAGCAAACAGGTGACGCCGTAAGCGAAAAACCTGGTTTTGAGAGCCAAAATGGCCATTTTTCAGTTTTAATTTTGGGCTAAAAAGTTGTTTTTCCCAGCAAAACAGTGTTTTGGACACCCAAAATGTGCTTTTCTCGGCCAAAACTTGCGTTTAGCAGTGAAAACGTCGTGTTTTGAGCAAAAGAAAATTCTCAGCAAATTTCCAATTTTCTCAGCAAAAAACAGCTTTTTTGACCAAAAAGCACCTTTACTCAGCCAAAACCGAATTTTTTTTCGCCAAAACGTCGTGTTTTTATCTCAAGAGGTATAATCATGAGCAAAAAGTGGGGGTTTCAGCAAACAGGTGACGCCGTAAGCGAAAAACCTGGTTTTGAGAGCCAAAATGGCCATTTTTCAGTTTTTTGGGCTAAAAAGTTGTTTTTCCCAGCAAAACAGTGTTTTGGACACCCAAAATGTGCTTTTCTCGGCCAAAACTTGCGTTTAGCAGTGAAAACGTCGTGTTTTGAGCAAAAGAAAATTCTCAGCAAATTTCCAATTTTCTCAGCAAAAAACAGCTGTTTTGACCAAAAAGCACCTTTACTCAGCCAAAACCGAATTTTTTTTCGCCAAAACGTCGTGTTTTTATCTCAAGAGGTATAATCATGAGCAAAAAGTGGGGGTTTCAGCAAACAGGTGACGCCGTAAGCGAAAAACCTGGTTTTGAGAGCCAAAATGGCCATTTTTCAGTTTTTTGGGCTAAAAAGTTGTTTTTCCCAGCAAAACAGTGTTTTGGACACCCAAAATGTGCTTTTCTCGGCCAAAACTTGCGTTTAGCAGTGAAAACGTCGTGTTTTGAGCAAAAGAAAATTCTCAGCAAATTTCCAATTTTCTCAGCAAAAAACAGCTGTTTTGACCAAAAAGCACCTTTACTCAGCCAAAACCGAATTTTTTTTCGCCAAAACGTCGTGTTTTTATCTCAAGAGGTATAATCATGAGCAAAAAGTGGGGGTTTCAGCAAACAGGTGACGCCGTAAGCGAAAAACCTGGTTTTGAGAGCCAAAATGGCCATTTTTCAGTTTTTTGGGCTAAAAAGTTGTTTTTCCCAGCAAAACAGTGTTTTGGACACCCAAAATGTGCTTTTCTCGGCCAAAACTTGCGTTTAGCAGTGAAAACGTCGTGTTTTGAGCAAAAGAAAATTCTCAGCAAATTTCCAATTTTCTCAGCAAAAAACAGCTTTTTTGACCAAAAAGCACCTTTACTCAGCCAAAACCGAATTTTTTTTCGCCAAAACGTCGTGTTTTTATCTCAAGAGGTATAATCATGAGCAAAAAGTGGGGGTTTCAGCAAACAGGTGACGCCGTAAGCGAAAAACCTGGTTTTGAGAGCCAAAATGGCCATTTTTCAGTTTTTTGGGCTAAAAAGTTGTTTTTCCCAGCAAAACAGTGTTTTGGACACCCAAAATGTGCTTTTCTCGGCCAAAACTTGCGTTTAGCAGTGAAAACGTCGTGTTTTGAGCAAAAGAAAATTCTCAGCAAATTTCCAATTTTCTCAGCAAAAAACAGCTTTTTTGACCAAAAAGCACCTTTACTCAGCCAAAACCGAATTTTTTTTCGCCAAAACGTCGTGTTTTTATCTCAAGAGGTATAATCATGAGCAAAAAGTGGGGGTTTCAGCAAACAGGTGACGCCGTAAGCGAAAAACCTGGTTTTGAGAGCCAAAATGGCCATTTTTCAGTTTTTTGGGCTAAAAAGTTGTTTTTCCCAGCAAAACAGTGTTTTGGACACCCAAAATGTGCTTTTCTCGGCCAAAACTTGCGTTTAGCAGTGAAAACGTCGTGTTTTGAGCAAAAGAAAATTCTCAGCAAATTTCCAATTTTCTCAGCAAAAAACAGCTTTTTTGACCAAAAAGCACCTTTACTCAGCCAAAACCGAATTTTTTTTCGCCAAAACGTCGTGTTTTTATCTCAAGAGGTATAATCATGAGCAAAAAGTGGGGGTTTCAGCAAACAGGTGACGCCGTAAGCGAAAAACCTGGTTTTGAGAGCCAAAATGGCCATTTTTCAGTTTTTTGGGCTAAAAAGTTGTTTTTCCCAGCAAAACAGTGTTTTGGACACCCAAAATGTGCTTTTCTCGGCCAAAACTTGCGTTTAGCAGTGAAAACGTCGTGTTTTGAGCAAAAGAAAATTCTCAGCAAATTTCCAATTTTCTCAGCAAAAAACAGCTTTTTTGACCAAAAAGCACCTTTACTCAGCCAAAACCGAATTTTTTTTCGCCAAAACGTCGTGTTTTTATCTCAAGAGGTATAATCATGAGCAAAAAGTGGGGGTTTCAGCAAACAGGTGACGCCGTAAGCGAAAAACCTGGTTTTGAGAGCCAAAATGGCCATTTTTCAGTTTTTTGGGCTAAAAAGTTGTTTTTCCCAGCAAAACAGTGTTTTGGACACCCAAAATGTGCTTTTCTCGGCCAAAACTTGCGTTTAGCAGTGAAAACGTCGTGTTTTGAGCAAAAGAAAATTCTCAGCAAATTTCAAATTTTCTCAGCAAAAAACAGCTTTTTTGACCAAAAAGCACCTTTACTCAGCCAAAACCGAATTTTTTTTCGCCAAAACGTCGTGTTTTTATCTCAAGAGGTATAATCATGAGCAAAAAGTGGGGGTTTCAGCAAACAGGTGACGCCGTAAGCGAAAAACCTGGTTTTGAGAGCCAAAATGGCCATTTTTCAGTTTTTTGGGCTAAAAAGTTGTTTTTCCCAGCAAAACAGTGTTTTGGACACCCAAAATGTGCTTTTCTCGGCCAAAACTTGCGTTTAGCAGTGAAAACGTCGTGTTTTGAGCAAAAGAAAATTCTCAGCAAATTTCCAATTTTCTCAGCAAAAAACAGCTTTTTTGACCAAAAAGCACCTTTACTCAGCCAAAACCGAATTTTTTTTCGCCAAAACGTCGTGTTTTTATCTCAAGAGGTATAATCATGAGCAAAAAGTGGGGGTTTCAGCAAACAGGTGACGCCGTAAGCGAAAAACCTGGTTTTGAGAGCCAAAATGGCCATTTTTCAGTTTTTTGGGCTAAAAAGTTGTTTTTCCCAGCAAAACAGTGTTTTGGACACCCAAAATGTGCTTTTCTCGGCCAAAACTTGCGTTTAGCAGTGAAAACGTCGTGTTTTGAGCAAAAGAAAATTCTCAGCAAATTTCCAATTTTCTCAGCAAAAAACAGCTTTTTTGACCAAAAAGCACCTTTACTCAGCCAAAACCGAATTTTTTTTCGCCAAAACGTCGTGTTTTTATCTCAAGAGGTATAATCATGAGCAAAAAGTGGGGGTTTCAGCAAACAGGTGACGCCGTAAGCGAAAAACCTGGTTTTGAGAGCCAAAATGGCCATTTTTCAGTTTTTTGGGCTAAAAAGTTGTTTTTCCCAGCAAAACAGTGTTTTGGACACCCAACATGTGCTTTTCTCGGCCAAAACTTGCGTTTAGCAGTGAAAACGTCGTGTTTTGAGCAAAAGAAAATTCTCAGCAAATTTCCAATTTTCTCAGCAAAAAAACAGCTTTTTTGACCAAAAAGCACCTTTACTCAGCCAAAACCGAATTTTTTTTCGCCAAAACGTCGTGTTTTTATCTCAAGAGGTATAA
Organism: Anthopleura xanthogrammica; assembly: GCA_964019055.1. Taxonomy (NCBI): domain Eukaryota; kingdom Metazoa; phylum Cnidaria; class Anthozoa; order Actiniaria; family Actiniidae; genus Anthopleura; species Anthopleura xanthogrammica. The sequence goes on along the minus strand of CAXHSA010000105.1, from coordinate 10,749 downwards.
TCATGAGCAAAAAGTGGGGGTTTCAGCAAACAGGTGACGCCGTAAGCGAAAAACCTGGTTTTGAGAGCCAAAATGGCCATTTTTCAGTTTTTTGGGCTAAAAAGTTGTTTTTCCCAGCAAAACAGTGTTTTGGACACCCAAAATGTGCTTTTCTCGGCCAAAACTTGCGTTTAGCAGTGAAAACGTCGTGTTTTGAGCAAAAGAAAATTCTCAGCAAATTTCCAATTTTCTCAGCAAAAAACAGCTTTTTTGACCAAAAAGCACCTTTACTCAGCCAAAACCGAATTTTTTTTCGCCAAAACGTCGTGTTTTTATCTCAAGAGGTATAATCATGAGCAAAAAGTGGGGGTTTCAGCAAACAGGTGACGCCGTAAGCGAAAAACCTGGTTTTGAGAGCCAAAATGGCCATTTTTCAGTTTTTTGGGCTAAAAAGTTGTTTTTCCCAGCAAAACAGTGTTTTGGACACCCAACATGTGCTTTTCTCGGCCAAAACTTGCGTTTAGCAGTGAAAACGTCGTGTTTTGAGCAAAAGAAAATTCTCAGCAAATTTCCAATTTTCTCAGCAAAAAACAGCTTTTTTGACCAAAAAGCACCTTTACTCAGCCAAAACCGAATTTTTTTTCGCCAAAACGTCGTGTTTTTATCTCAAGAGGTATAATCATGAGCAAAAAGTGGGGGTTTCAGCAAACAGGTGACGCCGTAAGCGAAAAACCTGGTTTTGAGAGCCAAAATGGCCATTTTTCAGTTTTTTGGGCTAAAAAGTTGTTTTTCCCAGCAAAACAGTGTTTTGGACACCCAAAATGTGCTTTTCTCGGCCAAAACTTGCGTTTAGCAGTGAAAACGTCGTGTTTTGAGCAAAAGAAAATTCTCAGCAAATTTCCAATTTTCTCAGCAAAAAACAGCTTTTTTGACCAAAAAGCACCTTTACTCAGCCAAAACCGAATTTTTTTTCGCCAAAACGTCGTGTTTTTATCTCAAGAGGTATAATCATGAGCAAAAAGTGGGGGTTTCAGCAAACAGGTGACGCCGTAAGCGAAAAACCTGGTTTTGAGAGCCAAAATGGCCATTTTTCAGTTTTTTGGGCTAAAAAGTTGTTTTTCCCAGCAAAACAGTGTTTTGGACACCCAAAATGTGCTTTTCTCGGCCAAAACTTGCGTTTAGCAGTGAAAACGTCGTGTTTTGAGCAAAAGAAAATTCTCAGCAAATTTCCAATTTTCTCAGCAAAAAACAGCTTTTTTGACCAAAAAGCACCTTTACTCAGCCAAAACCGAATTTTTTTTCGCCAAAACGTCGTGTTTTTATCTCAAGAGGTATAATCATGAGCAAAAAGTGGGGGTTTCAGCAAACAGGTGACGCCGTAAGCGAAAAACCTGGTTTTGAGAGCCAAAATGGCCATTTTTCAGTTTTTTGGGCTAAAAAGTTGTTTTTCCCAGCAAAACAGTGTTTTGGACACCCAAAATGTGCTTTTCTCGGCCAAAACTTGCGTTTAGCAGTGAAAACGTCGTGTTTTGAGCAAAAGAAAATTCTCAGCAAATTTCCAATTTTCTCAGCAAAAAACAGCTTTTTTGACCAAAAAGCACCTTTACTCAGCCAAAACCGAATTTTTTTTCGCCAAAACGTCGTGTTTTTATCTCAAGAGGTATAATCATGAGCAAAAAGTGGGGGTTTCAGCAAACAGGTGACGCCGTAAGCGAAAAACCTGGTTTTGAGAGCCAAAATGGCCATTTTTCAGTTTTTTGGGCTAAAAAGTTGTTTTTCCCAGCAAAACAGTGTTTTGGACACCCAAAATGTGCTTTTCTCGGCCAAAACTTGCGTTTAGCAGTGAAAACGTCGTGTTTTGAGCAAAAGAAAATTCTCAGCAAATTTCCAATTTTCTCAGCAAAAAACAGCTTTTTTGACCAAAAAGCACCTTTACTCAGCCAAAACCGAATTTTTTTTCGCCAAAACGTCGTGTTTTTATCTCAAGAGGTATAATCATGAGCAAAAAGTGGGGGTTTCAGCAAACAGGTGACGCCGTAAGCGAAAAACCTGGTTTTGAGAGCCAAAATGGCCATTTTTCAGTTTTTTGGGCTAAAAAGTTGTTTTTCCCAGCAAAACAGTGTTTTGGACACCCAAAATGTGCTTTTCTCGGCCAAAACTTGCGTTTAGCAGTGAAAACGTCGTGTTTTGAGCAAAAGAAAATTCTCAGCAAATTTCCAATTTTCTCAGCAAAAAACAGCTTTTTTGACCAAAAAGCACCTTTACTCAGCCAAAACCGAATTTTTTTTCGCCAAAACGTCGTGTTTTTATCTCAAGAGGTATAATCATGAGCAAAAAGTGGGGGTTTCAGCAAACAGGTGACGCCGTAAGCGAAAAACCTGGTTTTGAGAGCCAAAATGGCCATTTTTCAGTTTTTTGGGCTAAAAAGTTGTTTTTCCCAGCAAAACAGTGTTTTGGACACCCAAAATGTGCTTTTCTCGGCCAAAACTTGCGTTTAGCAGTGAAAACGTCGTGTTTTGAGCAAAAGAAAATTCTCAGCAAATTTCCAATTTTCTCAGCAAAAAACAGCTTTTTTGACCAAAAAGCACCTTTACTCAGCCAAAACCGAATTTTTTTTCGCCAAAACGTCGTGTTTTTATCTCAAGAGGTATAATCATGAGCAAAAAGTGGGGGTTTCAGCAAACAGGTGACGCCGTAAGCGAAAAACCTGGTTTTGAGAGCCAAAATGGCCATTTTTCAGTTTTTTGGGCTAAAAAGTTGTTTTTCCCAGCAAAACAGTGTTTTGGACACCCAAAATGTGCTTTTCTCGGCCAAAACTTGCGTTTAGCAGTGAAAACGTCGTGTTTTGAGCAAAAGAAAATTCTCAGCAAATTTCCAATTTTCTCAGCAAAAAACAGCTTTTTTGACCAAAAAGCACCTTTACTCAGCCAAAACCGAATTTTTTTTCGCCAAAACGTCGTGTTTTTATCTCAAGAGGTATAATCATGAGCAAAAAGTGGGGGTTTCAGCAAACAGGTGACGCCGTAAGCGAAAAACCTGGTTTTGAGAGCCAAAATGGCCATTTTTCAGTTTTTTGGGCTAAAAAGTTGTTTTTCCCAGCAAAACAGTGTTTTGGACACCCAAAATGTGCTTTTCTCGGCCAAAACTTGCGTTTAGCAGTGAAAACGTCGTGTTTTGAGCAAAAGAAAATTCTCAGCAAATTTCCAATTTTCTCAGCAAAAAACAGCTTTTTTGACCAAAAAGCACCTTTACTCAGCCAAAACCGAATTTTTTTTCGCCAAAACGTCGTGTTTTTATCTCAAGAGGTATAATCATGAGCAAAAAGTGGGGGTTTCAGCAAACAGGTGACGCCGTAAGCGAAAAACCTGGTTTTGAGAGCCAAAATGGCCATTTTTCAGTTTTTTGGGCTAAAAAGTTGTTTTTCCCAGCAAAACAGTGTTTTGGACACCCAAAATGTGCTTTTCTCGGCCAAAACTTGCGTTTAGCAGTGAAAACGTCGTGTTTTGAGCAAAAGAAAATTCTCAGCAAATTTCCAATTTTCTCAGCAAAAAACAGCTTTTTTGACCAAAAAGCACCTTTACTCAGCCAAAACCGAATTTTTTTTCGCCAAAACGTCGTGTTTTTATCTCAAGAGGTATAATCATGAGCAAAAAGTGGGGGTTTCAGCAAACAGGTGACGCCGTAAGCGAAAAACCTGGTTTTGAGAGCCAAAATGGCCATTTTTCAGTTTTTTGGGCTAAAAAGTTGTTTTTCCCAGCAAAACAGTGTTTTGGACACCCAAAATGTGCTTTTCTCGGCCAAAACTTGCGTTTAGCAGTGAAAACGTCGTGTTTTGAGCAAAAGAAAATTCTCAGCAAATTTCCAATTTTCTCAGCAAAAAACAGCTTTTTTGACCAAAAAGCACCTATACTCAGCCAAAACCGAATTTTTTTTCGCCAAAACGTCGTGTTTTTATCTCAAGAGGTATAATCATGAGCAAAAAGTGGGGGTTTCAGCAAACAGGTGACGCCGTAAGCGAAAAACCTGGTTTTGAGAGCCAAAATGGCCATTTTTCAGTTTTTTGGGCTAAAAAGTTGTTTTTCCCAGCAAAACAGTGTTTTGGACACCCAAAATGTGCTTTTCTCGGCCAAAACTTGCGTTTAGCAGTGAAAACGTCGTGTTTTGAGCAAAAGAAAATTCTCAGCAAATTTCCAATTTTCTCAGCAAAAAACAGCTTTTTTGACCAAAAAGCACCTTTACTCAGCCAAAACCGAATTTTTTTTCGCCAAAACGTCGTGTTTTTATCTCAAGAGGTATAATCATGAGCAAAAAGTGGGGGTTTCAGCAAACAGGTGACGCCGTAAGCGAAAAACCTGGTTTTGAGAGCCAAAATGGCCATTTTTCAGTTTTTTGGGCTAAAAAGTTGTTTTTCCCAGCAAAACAGTGTTTTGGACACCCAAAATGTGCTTTTCTCGGCCAAAACTTGCGTTTAGCAGTGAAAACGTCGTGTTTTGAGCAAAAGAAAATTCTCAGCAAATTTCCAATTTTCTCAGCAAAAAACAGCTTTTTTGACCAAAAAGCACCTTTACTCAGCCAAAACCGAATTTTTTTTCGCCAAAACGTCGTGTTTTTATCTCAAGAGGTATAATCATGAGCAAAAAGTGGGGGTTTCAGCAAACAGGTGACGCCGTAAGCGAAAAACCTGGTTTTGAGAGCCAAAATGGCCATTTTTCAGTTTTTTGGGCTAAAAAGTTGTTTTTCCCAGCAAAACAGTGTTTTGGACACCCAAAATGTGCTTTTCTCGGCCAAAACTTGCGTTTAGCAGTGAAAACGTCGTGTTTTGAGCAAAAGAAAATTCTCAGCAAATTTCCAATTTTCTCAGCAAAAAACAGCTTTTTTGACCAAAAAGCACCTTTACTCAGCCAAAACCGAATTTTTTTTCGCCAAAACGTCGTGTTTTTATCTCAAGAGGTATAATCATGAGCAAAAAGTGGGGGTTTCAGCAAACAGGTGACGCCGTAAGCGAAAAACCTGGTTTTGAGAGCCAAAATGGCCATTTTTCAGTTTTTTGGGCTAAAAAGTTGTTTTTCCCAGCAAAACAGTGTTTTGGACACCCAAAATGTGCTTTTCTCGGCCAAAACTTGCGTTTAGCAGTGAAAACGTCGTGTTTTGAGCAAAAGAAAATTCTCAGCAAATTTCCAATTTTCTCAGCAAAAAACAGCTTTTTTGACCAAAAAGCACCTTTACTCAGCCAAAACCGAATTTTTTTTCGCCAAAACGTCGTGTTTTTATCTCAAGAGGTATAATCATGAGCAAAAAGTGGGGGTTTCAGCAAACAGGTGACGCCGTAAGCGAAAAACCTGGTTTTGAGAGCCAAAATGGCCATTTTTCAGTTTTTTGGGCTAAAAAGTTGTTTTTCCCAGCAAAACAGTGTTTTGGACACCCAAAATGTGCTTTTCTCGGCCAAAACTTGCGTTTAGCAGTGAAAACGTCGTGTTTTGAGCAAAAGAAAATTCTCAGCAAATTTCCAATTTTCTCAGCAAAAAACAGCTTTTTTGACCAAAAAGCACCTTTACTCAGCCAAAACCGAATTTTTTTTCGCCAAAACGTCGTGTTTTTATCTCAAGAGGTATAATCATGAGCAAAAAGTGGGGGTTTCAGCAAACAGGTGACGCCGTAAGCGAAAAACCTGGTTTTGAGAGCCAAAATGGCCATTTTTCAGTTTTTTGGGCTAAAAAGTTGTTTTTCCCAGCAAAACAGTGTTTTGGACACCCAAAATGTGCTTTTCTCGGCCAAAACTTGCGTTTAGCAGTGAAAACGTCGTGTTTTGAGCAAAAGAAAATTCTCAGCAAATTTCCAATTTTCTCAGCAAAAAACAGCTTTTTTGACCAAAAAGCACCTTTACTCAGCCAAAACCGAATTTTTTTTCGCCAAAACGTCGTGTTTTTATCTCAAGAGGTATAATCATGAGCAAAAAGTGGGGGTTTCAGCAAACAGGTGACGCCGTAAGCGAAAAACCTGGTTTTGAGAGCCAAAATGGCCATTTTTCAGTTTTTTGGGCTAAAAAGTTGTTTTTCCCAGCAAAACAGTGTTTTGGACACCCAAAATGTGCTTTTCTCGGCCAAAACTTGCGTTTAGCAGTGAAAACGTCGTGTTTTGAGCAAAAGAAAATTCTCAGCAAATTTCCAATTTTCTCAGCAAAAAACAGCTTTTTTGACCAAAAAGCACCTTTACTCAGCCAAAACCGAATTTTTTTTCGCCAAAACGTCGTGTTTTTATCTCAAGAGGTATAATCATGAGCAAAAAGTGGGGGTTTCAGCAAACAGGTGACGCCGTAAGCGAAAAACCTGGTTTTGAGAGCCAAAATGGCCATTTTTCAGTTTTTTGGGCTAAAAAGTTGTTTTTCCCAGCAAAACAGTGTTTTGGACACCCAAAATGTGCTTTTCTCGGCCAAAACTTGCGTTTAGCAGTGAAAACGTCGTGTTTTGAGCAAAAGAAAATTCTCAGCAAATTTCCAATTTTCTCAGCAAAAAACAGCTTTTTTGACCAAAAAGCACCTTTACTCAGCCAAAACCGAATTTTTTTTCGCCAAAACGTCGTGTTTTTATCTCAAGAGGTATAATCATGAGCAAAAAGTGGGGGTTTCAGCAAACAGGTGACGCCGTAAGCGAAAAACCTGGTTTTGAGAGCCAAAATGGCCATTTTTCAGTTTTTTGGGCTAAAAAGTTGTTTTTCCCAGCAAAACAGTGTTTTGGACACCCAAAATGTGCTTTTCTCGGCCAAAACTTGCGTTTAGCAGTGAAAACGTCGTGTTTTGAGCAAAAGAAAATTCTCAGCAAATTTCCAATTTTCTCAGCAAAAAACAGCTTTTTTGACCAAAAAGCACCTTTACTCAGCCAAAACCGAATTTTTTTTCGCCAAAACGTCGTGTTTTTATCTCAAGAGGTATAATCATGAGCAAAAAGTGGGGGTTTCAGCAAACAGGTGACGCCGTAAGCGAAAAACCTGGTTTTGAGAGCCAAAATGGCCATTTTTCAGTTTTTTGGGCTAAAAAGTTGTTTTTCCCAGCAAAACAGTGTTTTGGACACCCAAAATGTGCTTTTCTCGGCCAAAACTTGCGTTTAGCAGTGAAAACGTCGTGTTTTGAGCAAAAGAAAATTCTCAGCAAATTTCCAATTTTCTCAGCAAAAAACAGCTTTTTTGACCAAAAAGCACCTTTACTCAGCCAAAACCGAATTTTTTTTCGCCAAAACGTCGTGTTTTTATCTCAAGAGGTATAATCATGAGCAAAAAGTGGGGGTTTCAGCAAACAGGTGACGCCGTAAGCGAAAAACCTGGTTTTGAGAGCCAAAATGGCCATTTTTCAGTTTTTTGGGCTAAAAAGTTGTTTTTCCCAGCAAAACAGTGTTTTGGACACCCAAAATGTGCTTTTCTCGGCCAAAACTTGCGTTTAGCAGTGAAAACGTCGTGTTTTGAGCAAAAGAAAATTCTCAGCAAATTTCCAATTTTCTCAGCAAAAAACAGCTTTTTTGACCAAAAAGCACCTTTACTCAGCCAAAACCGAATTTTTTTTCGCCAAAACGTCGTGTTTTTATCTCAAGAGGTATAATCATGAGCAAAAAGTGGGGGTTTCAGCAAACAGGTGACGCCGTAAGCGAAAAACCTGGTTTTGAGAGCCAAAATGGCCATTTTTCAGTTTTTTGGGCTAAAAAGTTGTTTTTCCCAGCAAAACAGTGTTTTGGACACCCAAAATGTGCTTTTCTCGGCCAAAACTTGCGTTTAGCAGTGAAAACGTCGTGTTTTGAGCAAAAGAAAATTCTCAGCAAATTTCCAATTTTCTCAGCAAAAAACAGCTTTTTTGACCAAAAAGCACCTTTACTCAGCCAAAACCGAATTTTTTTTCGCCAAAACGTCGTGTTTTTATCTCAAGAGGTATAATCATGAGCAAAAAGTGGGGGTTTCAGCAAACAGGTGACGCCGTAAGCGAAAAACCTGGTTTTGAGAGCCAAAATGGCCATTTTTCAGTTTTTTGGGCTAAAAAGTTGTTTTTCCCAGCAAAACAGTGTTTTGGACACCCAAAATGTGCTTTTCTCGGCCAAAACTTGCGTTTAGCAGTGAAAACGTCGTGTTTTGAGCAAAAGAAAATTCTCAGCAAATTTCCAATTTTCTCAGCAAAAAACAGCTTTTTTGACCAAAAAGCACCTTTACTCAGCCAAAACCGAATTTTTTTTCGCCAAAACGTCGTGTTTTTATCTCAAGAGGTATAATCATGAGCAAAAAGTGGGGGTTTCAGCAAACAGGTGACGCCGTAAGCGAAAAACCTGGTTTTGAGAGCCAAAATGGCCATTTTTCAGTTTTTTGGGCTAAAAAGTTGTTTTTCCCAGCAAAACAGTGTTTTGGACACCCAAAATGTGCTTTTCTCGGCCAAAACTTGCGTTTAGCAGTGAAAACGTCGTGTTTTGAGCAAAAGAAAATTCTCAGCAAATTTCCAATTTTCTCAGCAAAAAACAGCTTTTTTGACCAAAAAGCACCTTTACTCAGCCAAAACCGAATTTTTTTTCGCCAAAACGTCGTGTTTTTATCTCAAGAGGTATAATCATGAGCAAAAAGTGGGGGTTTCAGCAAACAGGTGACGCCGTAAGCGAAAAACCTGGTTTTGAGAGCCAAAATGGCCATTTTTCAGTTTTTTGGGCTAAAAAGTTGTTTTTCCCAGCAAAACAGTGTTTTGGACACCCAAAATGTGCTTTTCTCGGCCAAAACTTGCGTTTAGCAGTGAAAACGTCGTGTTTTGAGCAAAAGAAAATTCTCAGCAAATTTCCAATTTTCTCAGCAAAAAACAGCTTTTTTGACCAAAAAGCACCTTTACTCAGCCAAAACCGAATTTTTTTTCGCCAAAACGTCGTGTTTTTATCTCAAGAGGTATAATCATGAGCAAAAAGTGGGGGTTTCAGCAAACAGGTGACGCCGTAAGCGAAAAACCTGGTTTTGAGAGCCAAAATGGCCATTTTTCAGTTTTTTGGGCTAAAAAGTTGTTTTTCCCAGCAAAACAGTGTTTTGGACACCCAAAATGTGCTTTTCTCGGCCAAAACTTGCGTTTAGCAGTGAAAACGTCGTGTTTTGAGCAAAAGAAAATTCTCAGCAAATTTCCAATTTTCTCAGCAAAAAACAGCTTTTTTGACCAAAAAGCACCTTTACTCAGCCAAAACCGAATTTTTTTTCGCCAAAACGTCGTGTTTTTATCTCAAGAGGTATAATCATGAGCAAAAAGTGGGGGTTTCAGCAAACAGGTGACGCCGTAAGCGAAAAACCTGGTTTTGAGAGCCAAAATGGCCATTTTTCAGTTTTTTGGGCTAAAAAGTTGTTTTTCCCAGCAAAACAGTGTTTTGGACACCCAAAATGTGCTTTTCTCGGCCAAAACTTGCGTTTAGCAGTGAAAACGTCGTGTTTTGAGCAAAAGAAAATTCTCAGCAAATTTCCAATTTTCTCAGCAAAAAACAGCTTTTTTGACCAAAAAGCACCTTTACTCAGCCAAAACCGAATTTTTTTTCGCCAAAACGTCGTGTTTTTATCTCAAGAGGTATAATCATGAGCAAAAAGTGGGGGTTTCAGCAAACAGGTGACGCCGTAAGCGAAAAACCTGGTTTTGAGAGCCAAAATGGCCATTTTTCAGTTTTTTGGGCTAAAAAGTTGTTTTTCCCAGCAAAACAGTGTTTTGGACACCCAAAATGTGCTTTTCTCGGCCAAAACTTGCGTTTAGCAGTGAAAACGTCGTGTTTTGAGCAAAAGAAAATTCTCAGCAAATTTCCAATTTTCTCAGCAAAAAACAGCTTTTTTGACCAAAAAGCACCTTTACTCAGCCAAAACCGAATTTTTTTTCGCCAAAACGTCGTGTTTTTATCTCAAGAGGTATAATCATGAGCAAAAAGTGGGGGTTTCAGCAAACAGGTGACGCCGTAAGCGAAAAACCTGGTTTTGAGAGCCAAAATGGCCATTTTTCAGTTTTTTGGGCTAAAAAGTTGTTTTTCCCAGCAAAACAGTGTTTTGGACACCCAAAATGTGCTTTTCTCGGCCAAAACTTGCGTTTAGCAGTGAAAACGTCGTGTTTTGAGCAAAAGAAAATTCTCAGCAAATTTCCAATTTTCTCAGCAAAAAACAGCTTTTTTGACCAAAAAGCACCTTTACTCAGCCAAAACCGAATTTTTTTTCGCCAAAACGTCGTGTTTTTATCTCAAGAGGTATAATCATGAGCAAAAAGTGGGGGTTTCAGCAAACAGGTGACGCCGTAAGCGAAAAACCTGGTTTTGAGAGCCAAAATGGCCATTTTTCAGTTTTTTGGGCTAAAAAGTTGTTTTTCCCAGCAAAACAGTGTTTTGGACACCCAAAATGTGCTTTTCTCGGCCAAAACTTGCGTTTAGCAGTGAAAACGTCGTGTTTTGAGCAAAAGAAAATTCTCAGCAAATTTCCAATTTTCTCAGCAAAAAACAGCTTTTTTGACCAAAAAGCACCTTTACTCAGCCAAAACCGAATTTTTTTTCGCCAAAACGTCGTGTTTTTATCTCAAGAGGTATAATCATGAGCAAAAAGTGGGGGTTTCAGCAAACAGGTGACGCCGTAAGCGAAAAACCTGGTTTTGAGAGCCAAAATGGCCATTTTTCAGTTTTTTGGGCTAAAAAGTTGTTTTTCCCAGCAAAACAGTGTTTTGGACACCCAAAATGTGCTTTTCTCGGCCAAAACTTGCGTTTAGCAGTGAAAACGTCGTGTTTTGAGCAAAAGAAAATTCTCAGCAAATTT
>CAXHSA010000104.1:0-16101 GCA_964019055.1 Anthopleura xanthogrammica | reverse complement strand
AAAATTGAATTTTTCAATGACCCCGGGGTGAGGAAAAATCCCCATTTTGGAACTTGCTAAAATGTTGTCTCTTTTTCACAGAAATCCACAGCAAATCATTCAGATATTAATCACAGGGCAGAAGAGACCCTCTCGGTAAGTATTTAGCTCCAAATTGATTTTGGCTGAAAAAGTGCAAAAATTGAATTTTTCAATGACCCCGGGGTGAGGAAAAATCCCCATTTTGGAACTTGCTAAAATGTTGTCTCTTTTTCACAGAAATCCACAGCAAATCATTCAGATATTAATCACAGGGCAGAAGAGACCCTCTCGGTAAGTATTTAGCTCCAAATTGATTTTGGCTGAAAAAGTGCAAAAATTGAATTTTTCAATGACCCCGGGGTGAGGAAAAATCCCCATTTTGGAACTTGCTAAAATGTTGTCTCTTTTTCACAGAAATCCACAGCAAATCATTCAGATATTAATCACAGGGCAGAAGAGACCCTCTCGGTAAGTATTTAGCTCCAAATTGATTTTGGCTGAAAAAGTGCAAAAATTGAATTTTTCAATGACCCCGGGGTGAGGAAAAATCCCCATTTTGGAACTTGCTAAAATGTTGTCTCTTTTTCACAGAAATCCACAGCAAATCATTCAGATATTAATCACAGGGCAGAAGAGACCCTCTCGGTAAGTATTTAGCTCCAAATTGATTTTGGCTGAAAAAGTGCAAAAATTGAATTTTTCAATGACCCCGGGGTGAGGAAAAATCCCCATTTTGGAACTTGCTAAAATGTTGTCTCTTTTTCACAGAAATCCACAGCAAATCATTCAGATATTAATCACAGGGCAGAAGAGACCCTCTCGGTAAGTATTTAGCTCCAAATTGATTTTGGCTGAAAAAGTGCAAAAATTGAATTTTTCAATGACCCCGGGGTGAGGAAAAATCCCCATTTTGGAACTTGCTAAAATGTTGTCTCTTTTTCACAGAAATCCACAGCAAATCATTCAGATATTAATCACAGGGCAGAAGAGACCCTCTCGGTAAGTATTTAGCTCCAAATTGATTTTGGCTGAAAAAGTGCAAAAATTGAATTTTTCAATGACCCCGGGGTGAGGAAAAATCCCCATTTTGGAACTTGCTAAAATGTTGTCTCTTTTTCACAGAAATCCACAGCAAATCATTCAGATATTAATCACAGGGCAGAAGAGACCCTCTCGGTAAGTATTTAGCTCCAAATTGATTTTGGCTGAAAAAGTGCAAAAATTGAATTTTTCAATGACCCCGGGGTGAGGAAAAATCCCCATTTTGGAACTTGCTAAAATGTTGTCTCTTTTTCACAGAAATCCACAGCAAATCATTCAGATATTAATCACAGGGCAGAAGAGACCCTCTCGGTAAGTATTTAGCTCCAAATTGATTTTGGCTGAAAAAGTGCAAAAATTGAATTTTTCAATGACCCCGGGGTGAGGAAAAATCCCCATTTTGGAACTTGCTAAAATGTTGTCTCTTTTTCACAGAAATCCACAGCAAATCATTCAGATATTAATCACAGGGCAGAAGAGACCCTCTCGGTAAGTATTTAGCTCCAAATTGATTTTGGCTGAAAAAGTGCAAAAATTGAATTTTTCAATGACCCCGGGGTGAGGAAAAATCCCCATTTTGGAACTTGCTAAAATGTTGTCTCTTTTTCACAGAAATCCACAGCAAATCATTCAGATATTAATCACAGGGCAGAAGAGACCCTCTCGGTAAGTATTTAGCTCCAAATTGATTTTGGCTGAAAAAGTGCAAAAATTGAATTTTTCAATGACCCCGGGGTGAGGAAAAATCCCCATTTTGGAACTTGCTAAAATGTTGTCTCTTTTTCACAGAAATCCACAGCAAATCATTCAGATATTAATCACAGGGCAGAAGAGACCCTCTCGGTAAGTATTTAGCTCCAAATTGATTTTGGCTGAAAAAGTGCAAAAATTGAATTTTTCAATGACCCCGGGGTGAGGAAAAATCCCCATTTTGGAACTTGCTAAAATGTTGTCTCTTTTTCACAGAAATCCACAGCAAATCATTCAGATATTAATCACAGGGCAGAAGAGACCCTCTCGGTAAGTATTTAGCTCCAAATTGATTTTGGCTGAAAAAGTGCAAAAATTGAATTTTTCAATGACCCCGGGGTGAGGAAAAATCCCCATTTTGGAACTTGCTAAAATGTTGTCTCTTTTTCACAGAAATCCACAGCAAATCATTCAGATATTAATCACAGGGCAGAAGAGACCCTCTCGGTAAGTATTTAGCTCCAAATTGATTTTGGCTGAAAAAGTGCAAAAATTGAATTTTTCAATGACCCCGGGGTGAGGAAAAATCCCCATTTTGGAACTTGCTAAAATGTTGTCTCTTTTTCACAGAAATCCACAGCAAATCATTCAGATATTAATCACAGGGCAGAAGAGACCCTCTCGGTAAGTATTTAGCTCCAAATTGATTTTGGCTGAAAAAGTGCAAAAATTGAATTTTTCAATGACCCCGGGGTGAGGAAAAATCCCCATTTTGGAACTTGCTAAAATGTTGTCTCTTTTTCACAGAAATCCACAGCAAATCATTCAGATATTAATCACAGGGCAGAAGAGACCCTCTCGGTAAGTATTTAGCTCCAAATTGATTTTGGCTGAAAAAGTGCAAAAATTGAATTTTTCAATGACCCCGGGGTGAGGAAAAATCCCCATTTTGGAACTTGCTAAAATGTTGTCTCTTTTTCACAGAAATCCACAGCAAATCATTCAGATATTAATCACAGGGCAGAAGAGACCCTCTCGGTAAGTATTTAGCTCCAAATTGATTTTGGCTGAAAAAGTGCAAAAATTGAATTTTTCAATGACCCCGGGGTGAGGAAAAATCCCCATTTTGGAACTTGCTAAAATGTTGTCTCTTTTTCACAGAAATCCACAGCAAATCATTCAGATATTAATCACAGGGCAGAAGAGACCCTCTCGGTAAGTATTTAGCTCCAAATTGATTTTGGCTGAAAAAGTGCAAAAATTGAATTTTTCAATGACCCCGGGGTGAGGAAAAATCCCCATTTTGGAACTTGCTAAAATGTTGTCTCTTTTTCACAGAAATCCACAGCAAATCATTCAGATATTAATCACAGGGCAGAAGAGACCCTCTCGGTAAGTATTTAGCTCCAAATTGATTTTGGCTGAAAAAGTGCAAAAATTGAATTTTTCAATGACCCCGGGGTGAGGAAAAATCCCCATTTTGGAACTTGCTAAAATGTTGTCTCTTTTTCACAGAAATCCACAGCAAATCATTCAGATATTAATCACAGGGCAGAAGAGACCCTCTCGGTAAGTATTTAGCTCCAAATTGATTTTGGCTGAAAAAGTGCAAAAATTGAATTTTTCAATGACCCCGGGGTGAGGAAAAATCCCCATTTTGGAACTTGCTAAAATGTTGTCTCTTTTTCACAGAAATCCACAGCAAATCATTCAGATATTAATCACAGGGCAGAAGAGACCCTCTCGGTAAGTATTTAGCTCCAAATTGATTTTGGCTGAAAAAGTGCAAAAATTGAATTTTTCAATGACCCCGGGGTGAGGAAAAATCCCCATTTTGGAACTTGCTAAAATGTTGTCTCTTTTTCACAGAAATCCACAGCAAATCATTCAGATATTAATCACAGGGCAGAAGAGACCCTCTCGGTAAGTATTTAGCTCCAAATTGATTTTGGCTGAAAAAGTGCAAAAATTGAATTTTTCAATGACCCCGGGGTGAGGAAAAATCCCCATTTTGGAACTTGCTAAAATGTTGTCTCTTTTTCACAGAAATCCACAGCAAATCATTCAGATATTAATCACAGGGCAGAAGAGACCCTCTCGGTAAGTATTTAGCTCCAAATTGATTTTGGCTGAAAAAGTGCAAAAATTGAATTTTTCAATGACCCCGGGGTGAGGAAAAATCCCCATTTTGGAACTTGCTAAAATGTTGTCTCTTTTTCACAGAAATCCACAGCAAATCATTCAGATATTAATCACAGGGCAGAAGAGACCCTCTCGGTAAGTATTTAGCTCCAAATTGATTTTGGCTGAAAAAGTGCAAAAATTGAATTTTTCAATGACCCCGGGGTGAGGAAAAATCCCCATTTTGGAACTTGCTAAAATGTTGTCTCTTTTTCACAGAAATCCACAGCAAATCATTCAGATATTAATCACAGGGCAGAAGAGACCCTCTCGGTAAGTATTTAGCTCCAAATTGATTTTGGCTGAAAAAGTGCAAAAATTGAATTTTTCAATGACCCCGGGGTGAGGAAAAATCCCCATTTTGGAACTTGCTAAAATGTTGTCTCTTTTTCACAGAAATCCACAGCAAATCATTCAGATATTAATCACAGGGCAGAAGAGACCCTCTCGGTAAGTATTTAGCTCCAAATTGATTTTGGCTGAAAAAGTGCAAAAATTGAATTTTTCAATGACCCCGGGGTGAGGAAAAATCCCCATTTTGGAACTTGCTAAAATGTTGTCTCTTTTTCACAGAAATCCACAGCAAATCATTCAGATATTAATCACAGGGCAGAAGAGACCCTCTCGGTAAGTATTTAGCTCCAAATTGATTTTGGCTGAAAAAGTGCAAAAATTGAATTTTTCAATGACCCCGGGGTGAGGAAAAATCCCCATTTTGGAACTTGCTAAAATGTTGTCTCTTTTTCACAGAAATCCACAGCAAATCATTCAGATATTAATCACAGGGCAGAAGAGACCCTCTCGGTAAGTATTTAGCTCCAAATTGATTTTGGCTGAAAAAGTGCAAAAATTGAATTTTTCAATGACCCCGGGGTGAGGAAAAATCCCCATTTTGGAACTTGCTAAAATGTTGTCTCTTTTTCACAGAAATCCACAGCAAATCATTCAGATATTAATCACAGGGCAGAAGAGACCCTCTCGGTAAGTATTTAGCTCCAAATTGATTTTGGCTGAAAAAGTGCAAAAATTGAATTTTTCAATGACCCCGGGGTGAGGAAAAATCCCCATTTTGGAACTTGCTAAAATGTTGTCTCTTTTTCACAGAAATCCACAGCAAATCATTCAGATATTAATCACAGGGCAGAAGAGACCCTCTCGGTAAGTATTTAGCTCCAAATTGATTTTGGCTGAAAAAGTGCAAAAATTGAATTTTTCAATGACCCCGGGGTGAGGAAAAATCCCCATTTTGGAACTTGCTAAAATGTTGTCTCTTTTTCACAGAAATCCACAGCAAATCATTCAGATATTAATCACAGGGCAGAAGAGACCCTCTCGGTAAGTATTTAGCTCCAAATTGATTTTGGCTGAAAAAGTGCAAAAATTGAATTTTTCAATGACCCCGGGGTGAGGAAAAATCCCCATTTTGGAACTTGCTAAAATGTTGTCTCTTTTTCACAGAAATCCACAGCAAATCATTCAGATATTAATCACAGGGCAGAAGAGACCCTCTCGGTAAGTATTTAGCTCCAAATTGATTTTGGCTGAAAAAGTGCAAAAATTGAATTTTTCAATGACCCCGGGGTGAGGAAAAATCCCCATTTTGGAACTTGCTAAAATGTTGTCTCTTTTTCACAGAAATCCACAGCAAATCATTCAGATATTAATCACAGGGCAGAAGAGACCCTCTCGGTAAGTATTTAGCTCCAAATTGATTTTGGCTGAAAAAGTGCAAAAATTGAATTTTTCAATGACCCCGGGGTGAGGAAAAATCCCCATTTTGGAACTTGCTAAAATGTTGTCTCTTTTTCACAGAAATCCACAGCAAATCATTCAGATATTAATCACAGGGCAGAAGAGACCCTCTCGGTAAGTATTTAGCTCCAAATTGATTTTGGCTGAAAAAGTGCAAAAATTGAATTTTTCAATGACCCCGGGGTGAGGAAAAATCCCCATTTTGGAACTTGCTAAAATGTTGTCTCTTTTTCACAGAAATCCACAGCAAATCATTCAGATATTAATCACAGGGCAGAAGAGACCCTCTCGGTAAGTATTTAGCTCCAAATTGATTTTGGCTGAAAAAGTGCAAAAATTGAATTTTTCAATGACCCCGGGGTGAGGAAAAATCCCCATTTTGGAACTTGCTAAAATGTTGTCTCTTTTTCACAGAAATCCACAGCAAATCATTCAGATATTAATCACAGGGCAGAAGAGACCCTCTCGGTAAGTATTTAGCTCCAAATTGATTTTGGCTGAAAAAGTGCAAAAATTGAATTTTTCAATGACCCCGGGGTGAGGAAAAATCCCCATTTTGGAACTTGCTAAAATGTTGTCTCTTTTTCACAGAAATCCACAGCAAATCATTCAGATATTAATCACAGGGCAGAAGAGACCCTCTCGGTAAGTATTTAGCTCCAAATTGATTTTGGCTGAAAAAGTGCAAAAATTGAATTTTTCAATGACCCCGGGGTGAGGAAAAATCCCCATTTTGGAACTTGCTAAAATGTTGTCTCTTTTTCACAGAAATCCACAGCAAATCATTCAGATATTAATCACAGGGCAGAAGAGACCCTCTCGGTAAGTATTTAGCTCCAAATTGATTTTGGCTGAAAAAGTGCAAAAATTGAATTTTTCAATGACCCCGGGGTGAGGAAAAATCCCCATTTTGGAACTTGCTAAAATGTTGTCTCTTTTTCACAGAAATCCACAGCAAATCATTCAGATATTAATCACAGGGCAGAAGAGACCCTCTCGGTAAGTATTTAGCTCCAAATTGATTTTGGCTGAAAAAGTGCAAAAATTGAATTTTTCAATGACCCCGGGGTGAGGAAAAATCCCCATTTTGGAACTTGCTAAAATGTTGTCTCTTTTTCACAGAAATCCACAGCAAATCATTCAGATATTAATCACAGGGCAGAAGAGACCCTCTCGGTAAGTATTTAGCTCCAAATTGATTTTGGCTGAAAAAGTGCAAAAATTGAATTTTTCAATGACCCCGGGGTGAGGAAAAATCCCCATTTTGGAACTTGCTAAAATGTTGTCTCTTTTTCACAGAAATCCACAGCAAATCATTCAGATATTAATCACAGGGCAGAAGAGACCCTCTCGGTAAGTATTTAGCTCCAAATTGATTTTGGCTGAAAAAGTGCAAAAATTGAATTTTTCAATGACCCCGGGGTGAGGAAAAATCCCCATTTTGGAACTTGCTAAAATGTTGTCTCTTTTTCACAGAAATCCACAGCAAATCATTCAGATATTAATCACAGGGCAGAAGAGACCCTCTCGGTAAGTATTTAGCTCCAAATTGATTTTGGCTGAAAAAGTGCAAAAATTGAATTTTTCAATGACCCCGGGGTGAGGAAAAATCCCCATTTTGGAACTTGCTAAAATGTTGTCTCTTTTTCACAGAAATCCACAGCAAATCATTCAGATATTAATCACAGGGCAGAAGAGACCCTCTCGGTAAGTATTTAGCTCCAAATTGATTTTGGCTGAAAAAGTGCAAAAATTGAATTTTTCAATGACCCCGGGGTGAGGAAAAATCCCCATTTTGGAACTTGCTAAAATGTTGTCTCTTTTTCACAGAAATCCACAGCAAATCATTCAGATATTAATCACAGGGCAGAAGAGACCCTCTCGGTAAGTATTTAGCTCCAAATTGATTTTGGCTGAAAAAGTGCAAAAATTGAATTTTTCAATGACCCCGGGGTGAGGAAAAATCCCCATTTTGGAACTTGCTAAAATGTTGTCTCTTTTTCACAGAAATCCACAGCAAATCATTCAGATATTAATCACAGGGCAGAAGAGACCCTCTCGGTAAGTATTTAGCTCCAAATTGATTTTGGCTGAAAAAGTGCAAAAATTGAATTTTTCAATGACCCCGGGGTGAGGAAAAATCCCCATTTTGGAACTTGCTAAAATGTTGTCTCTTTTTCACAGAAATCCACAGCAAATCATTCAGATATTAATCACAGGGCAGAAGAGACCCTCTCGGTAAGTATTTAGCTCCAAATTGATTTTGGCTGAAAAAGTGCAAAAATTGAATTTTTCAATGACCCCGGGGTGAGGAAAAATCCCCATTTTGGAACTTGCTAAAATGTTGTCTCTTTTTCACAGAAATCCACAGCAAATCATTCAGATATTAATCACAGGGCAGAAGAGACCCTCTCGGTAAGTATTTAGCTCCAAATTGATTTTGGCTGAAAAAGTGCAAAAATTGAATTTTTCAATGACCCCGGGGTGAGGAAAAATCCCCATTTTGGAACTTGCTAAAATGTTGTCTCTTTTTCACAGAAATCCACAGCAAATCATTCAGATATTAATCACAGGGCAGAAGAGACCCTCTCGGTAAGTATTTAGCTCCAAATTGATTTTGGCTGAAAAAGTGCAAAAATTGAATTTTTCAATGACCCCGGGGTGAGGAAAAATCCCCATTTTGGAACTTGCTAAAATGTTGTCTCTTTTTCACAGAAATCCACAGCAAATCATTCAGATATTAATCACAGGGCAGAAGAGACCCTCTCGGTAAGTATTTAGCTCCAAATTGATTTTGGCTGAAAAAGTGCAAAAATTGAATTTTTCAATGACCCCGGGGTGAGGAAAAATCCCCATTTTGGAACTTGCTAAAATGTTGTCTCTTTTTCACAGAAATCCACAGCAAATCATTCAGATATTAATCACAGGGCAGAAGAGACCCTCTCGGTAAGTATTTAGCTCCAAATTGATTTTGGCTGAAAAAGTGCAAAAATTGAATTTTTCAATGACCCCGGGGTGAGGAAAAATCCCCATTTTGGAACTTGCTAAAATGTTGTCTCTTTTTCACAGAAATCCACAGCAAATCATTCAGATATTAATCACAGGGCAGAAGAGACCCTCTCGGTAAGTATTTAGCTCCAAATTGATTTTGGCTGAAAAAGTGCAAAAATTGAATTTTTCAATGACCCCGGGGTGAGGAAAAATCCCCATTTTGGAACTTGCTAAAATGTTGTCTCTTTTTCACAGAAATCCACAGCAAATCATTCAGATATTAATCACAGGGCAGAAGAGACCCTCTCGGTAAGTATTTAGCTCCAAATTGATTTTGGCTGAAAAAGTGCAAAAATTGAATTTTTCAATGACCCCGGGGTGAGGAAAAATCCCCATTTTGGAACTTGCTAAAATGTTGTCTCTTTTTCACAGAAATCCACAGCAAATCATTCAGATATTAATCACAGGGCAGAAGAGACCCTCTCGGTAAGTATTTAGCTCCAAATTGATTTTGGCTGAAAAAGTGCAAAAATTGAATTTTTCAATGACCCCGGGGTGAGGAAAAATCCCCATTTTGGAACTTGCTAAAATGTTGTCTCTTTTTCACAGAAATCCACAGCAAATCATTCAGATATTAATCACAGGGCAGAAGAGACCCTCTCGGTAAGTATTTAGCTCCAAATTGATTTTGGCTGAAAAAGTGCAAAAATTGAATTTTTCAATGACCCCGGGGTGAGGAAAAATCCCCATTTTGGAACTTGCTAAAATGTTGTCTCTTTTTCACAGAAATCCACAGCAAATCATTCAGATATTAATCACAGGGCAGAAGAGACCCTCTCGGTAAGTATTTAGCTCCAAATTGATTTTGGCTGAAAAAGTGCAAAAATTGAATTTTTCAATGACCCCGGGGTGAGGAAAAATCCCCATTTTGGAACTTGCTAAAATGTTGTCTCTTTTTCACAGAAATCCACAGCAAATCATTCAGATATTAATCACAGGGCAGAAGAGACCCTCTCGGTAAGTATTTAGCTCCAAATTGATTTTGGCTGAAAAAGTGCAAAAATTGAATTTTTCAATGACCCCGGGGTGAGGAAAAATCCCCATTTTGGAACTTGCTAAAATGTTGTCTCTTTTTCACAGAAATCCACAGCAAATCATTCAGATATTAATCACAGGGCAGAAGAGACCCTCTCGGTAAGTATTTAGCTCCAAATTGATTTTGGCTGAAAAAGTGCAAAAATTGAATTTTTCAATGACCCCGGGGTGAGGAAAAATCCCCATTTTGGAACTTGCTAAAATGTTGTCTCTTTTTCACAGAAATCCACAGCAAATCATTCAGATATTAATCACAGGGCAGAAGAGACCCTCTCGGTAAGTATTTAGCTCCAAATTGATTTTGGCTGAAAAAGTGCAAAAATTGAATTTTTCAATGACCCCGGGGTGAGGAAAAATCCCCATTTTGGAACTTGCTAAAATGTTGTCTCTTTTTCACAGAAATCCACAGCAAATCATTCAGATATTAATCACAGGGCAGAAGAGACCCTCTCGGTAAGTATTTAGCTCCAAATTGATTTTGGCTGAAAAAGTGCAAAAATTGAATTTTTCAATGACCCCGGGGTGAGGAAAAATCCCCATTTTGGAACTTGCTAAAATGTTGTCTCTTTTTCACAGAAATCCACAGCAAATCATTCAGATATTAATCACAGGGCAGAAGAGACCCTCTCGGTAAGTATTTAGCTCCAAATTGATTTTGGCTGAAAAAGTGCAAAAATTGAATTTTTCAATGACCCCGGGGTGAGGAAAAATCCCCATTTTGGAACTTGCTAAAATGTTGTCTCTTTTTCACAGAAATCCACAGCAAATCATTCAGATATTAATCACAGGGCAGAAGAGACCCTCTCGGTAAGTATTTAGCTCCAAATTGATTTTGGCTGAAAAAGTGCAAAAATTGAATTTTTCAATGACCCCGGGGTGAGGAAAAATCCCCATTTTGGAACTTGCTAAAATGTTGTCTCTTTTTCACAGAAATCCACAGCAAATCATTCAGATATTAATCACAGGGCAGAAGAGACCCTCTCGGTAAGTATTTAGCTCCAAATTGATTTTGGCTGAAAAAGTGCAAAAATTGAATTTTTCAATGACCCCGGGGTGAGGAAAAATCCCCATTTTGGAACTTGCTAAAATGTTGTCTCTTTTTCACAGAAATCCACAGCAAATCATTCAGATATTAATCACAGGGCAGAAGAGACCCTCTCGGTAAGTATTTAGCTCCAAATTGATTTTGGCTGAAAAAGTGCAAAAATTGAATTTTTCAATGACCCCGGGGTGAGGAAAAATCCCCATTTTGGAACTTGCTAAAATGTTGTCTCTTTTTCACAGAAATCCACAGCAAATCATTCAGATATTAATCACAGGGCAGAAGAGACCCTCTCGGTAAGTATTTAGCTCCAAATTGATTTTGGCTGAAAAAGTGCAAAAATTGAATTTTTCAATGACCCCGGGGTGAGGAAAAATCCCCATTTTGGAACTTGCTAAAATGTTGTCTCTTTTTCACAGAAATCCACAGCAAATCATTCAGATATTAATCACAGGGCAGAAGAGACCCTCTCGGTAAGTATTTAGCTCCAAATTGATTTTGGCTGAAAAAGTGCAAAAATTGAATTTTTCAATGACCCCGGGGTGAGGAAAAATCCCCATTTTGGAACTTGCTAAAATGTTGTCTCTTTTTCACAGAAATCCACAGCAAATCATTCAGATATTAATCACAGGGCAGAAGAGACCCTCTCGGTAAGTATTTAGCTCCAAATTGATTTTGGCTGAAAAAGTGCAAAAATTGAATTTTTCAATGACCCCGGGGTGAGGAAAAATCCCCATTTTGGAACTTGCTAAAATGTTGTCTCTTTTTCACAGAAATCCACAGCAAATCATTCAGATATTAATCACAGGGCAGAAGAGACCCTCTCGGTAAGTATTTAGCTCCAAATTGATTTTGGCTGAAAAAGTGCAAAAATTGAATTTTTCAATGACCCCGGGGTGAGGAAAAATCCCCATTTTGGAACTTGCTAAAATGTTGTCTCTTTTTCACAGAAATCCACAGCAAATCATTCAGATATTAATCACAGGGCAGAAGACTCTCGGTAAGTATTTAGCTCCAAATTGATTTTGGCTGAAAAAGTGCAAAAATTGAATTTTTCAATGACCCCGGGGTGAGGAAAAATCCCCATTTTGGAACTTGCTAAAATGTTGTCTCTTTTTCACAGAAATCCACAGCAAATCATTCAGATATTAATCACAGGGCAGAAGAGACCCTCTCGGTAAGTATTTAGCTCCAAATTGATTTTGGCTGAAAAAGTGCAAAAATTGAATTTTTCAATGACCCCGGGGTGAGGAAAAATCCCCATTTTGGAACTTGCTAAAATGTTGTCTCTTTTTCACAGAAATCCACAGCAAATCATTCAGATATTAATCACAGGGCAGAAGAGACCCTCTCGGTAAGTATTTAGCTCCAAATTGATTTTGGCTGAAAAAGTGCAAAAATTGAATTTTTCAATGACCCCGGGGTGAGGAAAAATCCCCATTTTGGAACTTGCTAAAATGTTGTCTCTTTTTCACAGAAATCCACAGCAAATCATTCAGATATTAATCACAGGGCAGAAGAGACCCTCTCGGTAAGTATTTAGCTCCAAATTGATTTTGGCTGAAAAAGTGCAAAAATTGAATTTTTCAATGACCCCGGGGTGAGGAAAAATCCCCATTTTGGAACTTGCTAAAATGTTGTCTCTTTTTCACAGAAATCCACAGCAAATCATTCAGATATTAATCACAGGGCAGAAGAGACCCTCTCGGTAAGTATTTAGCTCCAAATTGATTTTGGCTGAAAAAGTGCAAAAATTGAATTTTTCAATGACCCCGGGGTGAGGAAAAATCCCCATTTTGGAACTTGCTAAAATGTTGTCTCTTTTTCACAGAAATCCACAGCAAATCATTCAGATATTAATCACAGGGCAGAAGAGACCCTCTCGGTAAGTATTTAGCTCCAAATTGATTTTGGCTGAAAAAGTGCAAAAATTGAATTTTTCAATGACCCCGGGGTGAGGAAAAATCCCCATTTTGGAACTTGCTAAAATGTTGTCTCTTTTTCACAGAAATCCACAGCAAATCATTCAGATATTAATCACAGGGCAGAAGAGACCCTCTCGGTAAGTATTTAGCTCCAAATTGATTTTGGCTGAAAAAGTGCAAAAATTGAATTTTTCAATGACCCCGGGGTGAGGAAAAATCCCCATTTTGGAACTTGCTAAAATGTTGTCTCTTTTTCACAGAAATCCACAGCAAATCATTCAGATATTAATCACAGGGCAGAAGAGACCCTCTCGGTAAGTATTTAGCTCCAAATTGATTTTGGCTGAAAAAGTGCAAAAATTGAATTTTTCAATGACCCCGGGGTGAGGAAAAATCCCCATTTTGGAACTTGCTAAAATGTTGTCTCTTTTTCACAGAAATCCACAGCAAATCATTCAGATATTAATCACAGGGCAGAAGAGACCCTCTCGGTAAGTATTTAGCTCCAAATTGATTTTGGCTGAAAAAGTGCAAAAATTGAATTTTTCAATGACCCCGGGGTGAGGAAAAATCCCCATTTTGGAACTTGCTAAAATGTTGTCTCTTTTTCACAGAAATCCACAGCAAATCATTCAGATATTAATCACAGGGCAGAAGAGACCCTCTCGGTAAGTATTTAGCTCCAAATTGATTTTGGCTGAAAAAGTGCAAAAATTGAATTTTTCAATGACCCCGGGGTGAGGAAAAATCCCCATTTTGGAACTTGCTAAAATGTTGTCTCTTTTTCACAGAAATCCACAGCAAATCATTCAGATATTAATCACAGGGCAGAAGAGACCCTCTCGGTAAGTATTTAGCTCCAAATTGATTTTGGCTGAAAAAGTGCAAAAATTGAATTTTTCAATGACCCCGGGGTGAGGAAAAATCCCCATTTTGGAACTTGCTAAAATGTTGTCTCTTTTTCACAGAAATCCACAGCAAATCATTCAGATATTAATCACAGGGCAGAAGAGACCCTCTCGGTAAGTATTTAGCTCCAAATTGATTTTGGCTGAAAAAGTGCAAAAATTGAATTTTTCAATGACCCCGGGGTGAGGAAAAATCCCCATTTTGGAACTTGCTAAAATGTTGTCTCTTTTTCACAGAAATCCACAGCAAATCATTCAGATATTAATCACAGGGCAGAAGAGACCCTCTCGGTAAGTATTTAGCTCCAAATTGATTTTGGCTGAAAAAGTGCAAAAATTGAATTTTTCAATGACCCCGGGGTGAGGAAAAATCCCCATTTTGGAACTTGCTAAAATGTTGTCTCTTTTTCACAGAAATCCACAGCAAATCATTCAGATATTAATCACAGGGCAGAAGAGACCCTCTCGGTAAGTATTTAGCTCCAAATTGATTTTGGCTGAAAAAGTGCAAAAATTGAATTTTTCAATGACCCCGGGGTGAGGAAAAATCCCCATTTTGGAACTTGCTAAAATGTTGTCTCTTTTTCACAGAAATCCACAGCAAATCATTCAGATATTAATCACAGGGCAGAAGAGACCCTCTCGGTAAGTATTTAGCTCCAAATTGATTTTGGCTGAAAAAGTGCAAAAATTGAATTTTTCAATGACCCCGGGGTGAGGAAAAATCCCCATTTTGGAACTTGCTAAAATGTTGTCTCTTTTTCACAGAAATCCACAGCAAATCATTCAGATATTAATCACAGGGCAGAAGAGACCCTCTCGGTAAGTATTTAGCTCCAAATTGATTTTGGCTGAAAAAGTGCAAAAATTGAATTTTTCAATGACCCCGGGGTGAGGAAAAATCCCCATTTTGGAACTTGCTAAAATGTTGTCTCTTTTTCACAGAAATCCACAGCAAATCATTCAGATATTAATCACAGGGCAGAAGAGACCCTCTCGGTAAGTATTTAGCTCCAAATTGATTTTGGCTGAAAAAGTGCAAAAATTGAATTTTTCAATGACCCCGGGGTGAGGAAAAATCCCCATTTTGGAACTTGCTAAAATGTTGTCTCTTTTTCACAGAAATCCACAGCAAATCATTCAGATATTAATCACAGGGCAGAAGAGACCCTCTCGGTAAGTATTTAGCTCCAAATTGATTTTGGCTGAAAAAGTGCAAAAATTGAATTTTTCAATGACCCCGGGGTGAGGAAAAATCCCCATTTTGGAACTTGCTAAAATGTTGTCTCTTTTTCACAGAAATCCACAGCAAATCATTCAGATATTAATCACAGGGCAGAAGAGACCCTCTCGGTAAGTATTTAGCTCCAAATTGATTTTGGCTGAAAAAGTGCAAAAATTGAATTTTTCAATGACCCCGGGGTGAGGAAAAATCCCCATTTTGGAACTTGCTAAAATGTTGTCTCTTTTTCACAGAAATCCACAGCAAATCATTCAGATATTAATCACAGGGCAGAAGAGACCCTCTCGGTAAGTATTTAGCTCCAAATTGATTTTGGCTGAAAAAGTGCAAAAATTGAATTTTTCAATGACCCCGGGGTGAGGAAAAATCCCCATTTTGGAACTTGCTAAAATGTTGTCTCTTTTTCACAGAAATCCACAGCAAATCATTCAGATATTAATCACAGGGCAGAAGAGACCCTCTCGGTAAGTATTTAGCTCCAAATTGATTTTGGCTGAAAAAGTGCAAAAATTGAATTTTTCAATGACCCCGGGGTGAGGAAAAATCCCCATTTTGGAACTTGCTAAAATGTTGTCTCTTTTTCACAGAAATCCACAGCAAATCATTCAGATATTAATCACAGGGCAGAAGAGACCCTCTCGGTAAGTATTTAGCTCCAAATTGATTTTGGCTGAAAAAGTGCAAAAATTGAATTTTTCAATGACCCCGGGGTGAGGAAAAATCCCCATTTTGGAACTTGCTAAAATGTTGTCTCTTTTTCACAGAAATCCACAGCAAATCATTCAGATATTAATCACAGGGCAGAAGAGACCCTCTCGGTAAGTATTTAGCTCCAAATTGATTTTGGCTGAAAAAGTGCAAAAATTGAATTTTTCAATGACCCCGGGGTGAGGAAAAATCCCCATTTTGGAACTTGCTAAAATGTTGTCTCTTTTTCACAGAAATCCACAGCAAATCATTCAGATATTAATCACAGGGCAGAAGAGACCCTCTCGGTAAGTATTTAGCTCCAAATTGATTTTGGCTGAAAAAGTGCAAAAATTGAATTTTTCAATGACCCCGGGGTGAGGAAAAATCCCCATTTTGGAACTTGCTAAAATGTTGTCTCTTTTTCACAGAAATCCACAGCAAATCATTCAGATATTAATCACAGGGCAGAAGAGACCCTCTCGGTAAGTATTTAGCTCCAAATTGATTTTGGCTGAAAAAGTG